>PDIM01000001.1:136150-148869 GCA_002811675.1 Ichthyosporea sp. XGB-2017a | reverse complement strand
ATTAGAAAGGGGCATTCGATTTTACTAAGCCTCTCCGGAATCCAGTACATTTCATTTGGCCTCCATGCATCCTGGAATCTATAAGTCCCCTCATTAGCATTGAAAATGTTGTTTTGTTCAAGGACAACAGGTGCTTTCGCACTTTTGCGCAAATAATCAAATCTTTTTCTGTATTCAGTTAACTTCTTTGGCCCAAGATCAGGATTCTCTTTCAAAAAATCTGTTGCTAAACGAGTTTTCCCAATCTCATTCTCATCAATCTCTTCCTGCTCCTCCTCCATATCATAATCATCTTCCCCATTCTCAACATTTTCGCTCATTATACTTGAAGCCGATTAAATAAACCTTAAAAACCCGTTAAAGCTTAAAAGCCAACTTTGTTTCAACTTTAAAGCAGGGGGAAAATTGCAATGACCTAAAGGTCGGCTCGCTCGCCATTTTCTTCTTTAGGGTTATAGATAGTAGCGCAAATTCCAGGAGCCAATCAGAGGACGCCCTAAAAGTGTATTTAAATTGTCGATCAGTAAGGAGGAATCGCTCGCAAGCTCGCTCGATAAGGAGGAATCGCTCGCAAGCTCGCTCGATAAATAATTATTATACATATATACAGCTATAGATTGTCGACGTAGATTATAAACAATAAATGTGCGCGAGCCTCTCTAGGGTTATGCCTGTTGAAGGAGATTGGGGGGCTGAGGCTAATATTGGCATATTTTCCAATTGATACAAGGTGGGGCACTGCAAGGGCCACTGTAATTAGAATCAAAGGCTGCTGATTTGCTGCTCCATCATCGAATGATGGATAATTTGTCCTCCCGTGACCTATTGTACTCACCGACGTTATCCCCTCGCGTTATACGTATAACGTACACGGGTCTACGACCATGATGCAGCTCGGCTCTCTATCTCTCTATTGTATCGATAAAATAAATAATTATGTAGCGCGTCGACGTCAATGAGAAATATATTTATCTGTACGTGCATTCCAGTACCAGGTCCGCCGCCCAGAACTCAGTATTTGAGATTAGAAATTGGAACATATTGCACTTTTTTCCTGTGGTCCTTTATCATCGTCCTCGTGCACTGCCTTTCACATTTCACACAGACGTGGTGGCGTACAACACTGTCTATGTAGAATTTGATTGTACAGTAATCAAGTGTGAACTCGCATTTTGCTTTCAATCGGATTCCAAGACCATGCTAGCTCAGCAAACAGACAGGCATTCGATTGCTTGTTGGCGTAAGAGCATAGGTCCTGTATTTTTGAACTGGTTTTAATTGAAGGAATGGGGGCCTTGGGCCTTGGTGTCAATTATGCCACTCAATTAATCCCGTTTACTTTTTGATCTTTGTGTAGTTCGCAGAACTTCTGAAGTGTTTATTGTTTCTGTTTTGACTAATTCAAAGTGCAATATGGTACATTAAAGATTCTTTTTCTTTTTTTTTTTTCTTTTCATTTTGTTTTCTCTTCCTTTTTCGCGCGACTTCTGGACCGCTTTCTTTACAATAAATGGTGCTTATTACAATTTTCAAGCAAAAGTATGCAATAGTTAACCATGCCAATGTAGGGGTCCTTACATATTTTCAATTGGGAGTGACCAGTCCAAATCGAACAACTCAATTTCATTCAAATCAGCCATAGTTTTTTCCTCGCGTTCGCTATCCAACGACGATGACACCGACGAGGCCGTATCTACTATGGGTGACACAGATGACCTATCTTTCACAATCGATGTGGAGTCAGTCGGTACAATTGATGTAAAAAGAGATGCCAGGGCAGAACTTGGCAAATTTTCCCAGCTATCAACTTGTCCGGATTTTTCAGCTTTCAATTTTGTAATGTCTCCAGGAATATCAATACCAAAATCTGAAACGGTTGAGGACGAAGAAAAAGAGCAATACCTTTGGGGAGTGGGTTTGTTCTGAATAGGTCTTGACGTTACAGGCAACTCATTTAGAAGCTTTCCAGAAAGCGGTGCAATGTTTAGCTGCCTTAAAATAATATCATCAACTGCGGGTACTTCTCGGTCGGCAAAATCTTTTGCTACTCCAGAGGCGGTATCAAGATCCATTTGCGTAATATTTAGCTCAGCAAGCGAGCACGAAAGACTGGGGTTGTCTGTGCGTCGGAAAAGGTTGTTTTTTGGGCTCGGGTTAGTTGAACCTAAAGCCGTTGTATTAACATTCAGATTCCCTTCCAGTGTGTGAAGAGGAACAGTATCGCCTAGTTCGGACTTTGTTGAAGACAAGCTGAGAGATTTAGAAAGTGGTGTGTATGTGTTTTTTTGTTTAGAATTGGAGGATTGTGCTTTCCCTGTATCCAAAGCTTTCTCTCGCTTGGGAACTTTTTTTATGGCAGGCTTTTCGGGGACCTTCGCAAGAGAGGCTTTCGGTTTTTTGCTTTTCGACAGTCCCGAAGAAGATGGCCTCTTTCTCGGATAATTTGATCCACCGCCTATTACCTTGTCCTTGTCTTCAAAAAATTCGGGGAGAATTGTCCACCAAGCACCTTTGCCTGGGACTTCCTCGTCTCTCGGGACTTTACCAAAGCATTTCTTAAGCGACAGATTATGTCTAATTGAGTTCTGAACGAAACAAGAAAAAGGTATCGAAAATTAATACAAAGCTAATAGGAAAACTAAATCTGCAAACACTGTGTATGATAACGATACCAACCTTCCAACTAGTTTCATTGTTCTGATAATAAGGAAATTTTTCAAGAATCCACTGATATATACCCGTAAGCGTTAGACGCTTGTGTTCAGAGTTATTAATTGCAAGAGCGATCAAAGCGGCATAAGAGTACATGGGCTTTTCTTTTGGATCACCAAACTCTATTGGCTTACCCGAAAACGTGCAAAGTACGTGTTCGTCTTTCAAATCACTATTTTCGGTTGAAGAATCACTCTCCACATCTACAATTGTCGATATTGAGCTCTCCGAAGAGCTTCTTTTACATTCTACATTTCGTTTTATGTAGCAGGCTTCTGTCGATACCTTTCTCACAGCACTTCTACGCTTTGAAGTTCTCTTTGCCCCTTGCGACATTGGTAAAACTGACCCAACACTCATTCTCAAATTCTACTAAAATCCCGTTCCTTTTTTTTTTTTTGATTATTACAATTTTCCGTTAAACTTTAGATAAAACAATGAAATCCCTCTTAATAAAACAATGCAAATCAAAAGAACCAAACTGCATTCACAATAAACAGCAAACAATATATTTCTTAAAACGATAAAGTACCGAAACACAACTCTATGGGAAATCAAACAGATCCAAGTCACCAAGATCGATCAGTTTCTCCTCTTTCTCACATGCACACTTCCACAAAGGCCTAAGAGCCCCTTCGCAATGTTGAGGTGAAGAGGACTTGCACAGGGCGAGGAAGGGGCGTTAGATGCCCCCCCCCCATAGTTGAGTGCGTAGCTATAGTTTCCGCGGAACTGCACTATCTATAGCTGTCCTATACAATGACGGGGACGGCCATTCTTTCCAAGCCACAAGAAGTTACATAGTTATATTAGTGCATAGTATAGTAATATTCGTACTGGACTATATTATTATTGCAGCTTTATTTGTTACTGTTATTGTACCCATCACCATGATATTATGTAGATGTTACTGCCCAGCTGATCAGGATTATATATGAATATCCGTATAACGTACAATAATCACAATGCAGTAGCGCCTCAATGTACAAGATCCATTGTTTTTTTAATTATTATTAAAAAAATAGTAATATTTTATTAATCAGCCCTCGATATCAGCAAGCTTATTCGAGGGTAGTTCGGGGTACACCCTCTAAATCCCCGCTAAATAGCCGCTCAAATCAAAGGGGGGTATGGTGATGCAGATGCAGATTGCGACGTCGTCATGGTCGCTACTAGACGCAAACTATAAAATTATCTCGCGGCGGCCATTTGCAGAAACAATATAATTTATGTAGTAGCCCCGGTCAGCTGATCCCTGCTCATGGAGGGACCCGCGGCCAACTGCATGCAGCGTAAATATATTTCCTCGCGTAATGTATAATAATATTATAATACGGCCGGATCAGATTTATAAAAATCGATTTTTTATATGTATAAAAAAGTACAGAAATTGCTATCGGGTCAAAACCGCAGGCGATGAGTTTCTTTTATTCGAGGATTCTCATCTATCAAATATAATTATTATAAATTATTCATCCCTGACGCAGCTTGGACTCGTTAGAAAGGAAAAACAACAACAAATGTATAACTTATAGGTACTTCATGAACTGGATTCAAGACCAGCTGATAGGGACAAAATCCACTTCCTGATGTAACCCTGGCGAATCTGAATGAAAACTCAATTCAAGCTGGCTATATATATTGATGACGATAAAAAGCTCCTTGATATAAAATTGCAATGACCTAAAGGTCGGCTCGCTCCCCATTTTCTTCTTTAGGGTTATAGATAGTAGGGCAAATTCCAGGAGCCAATCAGAGGACGCCCTAAAAGTGTATTTAAATTGTCGATCAGTAAGGAGGAATCGCTCGCAAGCTCGCTCGATAATTTTGACCTATAGCTAGTTCAATGAATAATTTGGAGCCTCACATATTTTTATTGTAAGAGTATCAAATAGAAAGTGTTTGCCATGAAATACATATTATTTAAAAAGTACATGTTCAAGTTTTATGTTGGTATTATCTGCTAACACTAATCGATTTTGATCCAGCATACCGCTTACTAAGAGAGACGAATGATCCCATAAGCTGGAAAGAAAGTAACTATCTAAGTCAGCTGGTATCATTTGCTTCTCTGACCGCACCCCTCGTGGGACACGCACACTTCAGTGTATAGCAACTTGTAAAAAATAATTTCATAATTTGAACTTTGCCCGTGAGAAGATTACAAGGGTGTAACCTTGCGTGCGCTCCCTGCTAATTTCTCAGACGCGTCGTACTAGAGTGTGAAGTACCACTGGACGCGAGTATATCAATAATCAAATGTGTATGGTAATAATTCTCTAGGTTACACAATTGCTGAAATCCCATATAATCAAACTTTACCAAGTTGAATACGTTCTGCAAAAAGGCTTCTGCTAAATTAAGTAAGGATCGCTGTGAAGTTGTGTTAACCGCAAGCTTAGCTGTTCATTGATGAGCTTGCTTAATATTATATTACTATTAGAATTCAAGGCAACTTACACATGCATGCGCATGACTCAAACTTCAAGATCGAATCATGCAATAGAGTAAAAAAAAAGAAAAAGTAATAAAGGTAAAGGAATGCGATGAATACTTGACCGTATCTTCTTCAATGGAATGCAGATTTTCACATAAATCTTTTAAGTCTAATTTCCAATCCTCTCATGAAAGCAGCTGATCCAGCACTATTTATTATATACGTTGGAAGCCAATATATCATTCACAAAATACTTGGCACTGGAGAGTTGAATGCCACAAGGACATGAACAACGAGCAATCACTACCAGCACTATAATATTCATACCTAGAAAGAGAGAGCCTCTGAAAATAATTACATTTTTAATTAGAGCCAAAAGGAATCCCTCTAATAGGAACATAAGGTATCTTTCTTTCAACCATAGTTATGCAGTCAATGATCGGACACACACTAACACACAAGGTACAGCCTGTGCAGTCATCAGTAACATGAGGTAAATGTGTTTCTGGATCAAATGTAATTGCCTGGTACCCAGAATCATTACAAGTCATATAACATTTTCCACAGTTTATACACATATCTTCGTTAACGAGTGCCACTACATGCTCTTTGTTATTTAAATCATTGTAGTTTCCTACACGCTGAACTGCTTTTCCTATAATTTCCGAAACCGTAGGAACAGGTGATGAAGGGGACGGGGCAGGTCTAAACTTTTCCTTGCCATGACATAAGATATTTTCACCTTTCTTCAACTCGGCAATTATAGACCGTTTCTGTTCCAAGAACGGTCCAAAGTTTGGTAATGTAGATTTAGCCTTCGACGAAATGTCAGCAACGGGTTTTCCAAGTTGGTGCACCGGAGTAGCTGCACTCTGACCATCCCAATCAGCAAGATCTTCTCTAGTTTTCAAGTAAAGCAAGGCTTTTAAAGACGTAATATAATCCTCAACCACGGTAAAATCTTGATTTTGGACTGCACTGCAAATCTGAACGGCAGACGCCCCTGCGTGAAGAAATTGGAGGGCGGACTCCCCACTATCACAACCACCGGTTGCCAAAATAGGAAACCCGGGAAGAGTTTTGGAAACTTTCGAAATAGCACGAAGAGCCATCGGTCTTATGGCATTGCCCGAGACGCCCCCATAGGTAGTTTTCTCCGACTTGCCAACCTTTGGCCAGGCCTTTGCGTCGGCACTAAGCCCCATAAGCCCCGAAACAGTATTAATTGCAGTAACGCCATCCGCACCACCTCTTTTCGCTGCATCCGCAATATCAGCAACTTCAGTCACGTTTGGGGTCAGTTTCGCAAAAAAAGGAATAGAAACAGCAGCTCTCACCCATTTACAGATATCATGTACCATCTCGACCTTTTGACCGCAGGCAAGCCCCATTCCTTTTTCTCCCATTCCATGAGGGCAAGACAAATTCAATTCAATAGCATCTGCTCCTGCTGCCTCGGCTTTTTTCGAAAGCTCCTCCCATGACTCCTTCTCATATGCACACATAATGCTCGCAATTAAAATGCGGTCCGGAAATTCTCTTTTCAATTGACTTACAGCCTTCAGCCAATAAGCACAGGATTTTTCACTGATAAGCTCAATATTCAAGAAGGAGCCCTGTCCTGGGCCATAATTATAACCTGATGTGGTGCCCCTCACAATTCTCGGGGACACATTCACAACCGAATCTTTATCTAGGACAAACGTTTTTGTAACCGCAAATCCCCAACCAGCTTCAAAAGCGCGCCTTATCATAGGCCCTGAGGTAGTGGGTGGTGCACTAGCTAATCCAAATGGGTTTGGAAATCTTAATCCACAAATTACTACGCTCAGATCGACATTATCAATCTCTGTAAAGAATTTCGGAAGATTTGGCTCATTGGGCACAGGAAGCCCAAAGCTCTCCTGAATATATTTATGAAGATGCCAAGAAGCTTGCTTTCCATCATTGACAGACTCGACAGTAGTTTGTGCAATGCCTGAAATGTCTCCACCGGCAAAAACACCGTCCAGACTAGTAGCCATTGTTTTGTCATTGACATCTGGCAATCCCCATCTATTCATCTGCATGGGTGCAAGTGCCTGAATCACATTCGAATCTTTTAATGTACTTCCGAATGCAGATATAATAAAGTTTGCTTTTAATCTCATAGTCTGTTCTTTGTCTGTTACCCATGAACCATCATCAAGCTGCTCAGTTCGAGACAGTACGAGAGCAGAAATGCGACCGTCTTTCAAGATAACTTCTTCTGGACTAACAAAGGGAACAAACTCACACTTTTCTTCTTTGGCAAGATCAACTTCTTCAGGGACAGCACGCATGTTCTGAAATCCTTTGCGGAACGCAACAAAAACTCGTCGTGCACCACAGCGCAAGGCTGAGGTTGCGCAATCAAATGCAGTGTCACCAGCCCCTAGGACAATAACATTACCGTGCAGCTTCGGCAATTGTGACTTGCAACAACACATTCCAGGCTTACTAGCTTTAGAAACAAGGGGAAGAAACTCCTTTGAAGAGTAATAACCATGTTCTCGTTCCAGTTTTTCGAACTGGGGAATTTTTTTGGGCTCAGGCAGTCCAATTCCTACGAATATAGCTTCGAAGTTTTCCTTCTTCAAACTCTCTAACGTAAAATCACGCCCAAGTGCTTTGTTATACACCACTTCTACACCAAGATCTTTCATAAGTTCTACTTCGAAATTCACAACATCCAGTGGCAGGCGATACTGGGGAATTTCTGATGAGCTTAATCCTCCAACAAACTCTTCTTTTTCAAATACAGTAATATTGGAATATCCCAAGCGGGCTAGAAACGTTGCACAACTAATTGAAGCAGGGCCACATCCAATCAACGCGATCTTTACTTTATAACTCTCAGGTAACTGTTCCACAGGGCATAGAGACGGATCACGAATTTGCTTAACGTTCATTTTCTTGAATGTTTCTGTTGCAAATTGCTGTAAGCCTCCAATATTAATTGCACCTTCTTCTGAAGCGTGCAAGTTACAGCCCCCTACACAAAGGTCGCTAGTTGGGCATACCATTCCACAAGTAAGTCCAAGGGGATTGTCCGAAAAAATAGTTCTTGCTGAACCATAAAAGTTTTTGTTATCAATCATACCAATAAAACTTTTGATATCTAACTGAGTGGGGCAGCTTTTCTGGCATGGAGCATCTGCACACTTCAAGCAACGGCGAGCCTCTTTCAAAGCCGCCCTCTCACTCAAAGTAGTGTGCTTAACGTCATCAAAATTATTCTCTAAATTGCAATTTACACAATCAGAATGAGAATGAGGCTCATTCCGCTTCCAGTACTTTCTATTTTTCTTCGTTTCTGAAGTGGACACCAGGGATGCAGTATTCGAAACCCTTGGGTTCAGAGACATGATATTCTCAATGTCAGGAAGATCTTGAATTAAGGATTTTGATGATGCAGTCATTGTTACCTCTAATTTCCAAAACGCTCTCGTACACAAGAATTTCTATTTTTATAACGGCAAAAAAAAACAAAATACTACAAACAAAGTGCTAAACAAAAACGAAATATGAGATTTCTTCACTGAGAACTTCCCACACAGTCTGTACAATGTATATAATCGTGACAACAAATGAATCAATGTACAGTGGCTATCCCGCTCCCTCGCTCTAGATCCCACAGTATCAATATCACACACATACACACGATTCCCTTCCAGATATGATATGTTTCAATAATCTCACACCTGCCACACAGCGCTATTGCAAGGAGACTGATACGCAACCGCCGCCAGGTAATTAACCATGCACAAGAATGCTGCACCACTGGTCAAAGACCAAAACATGAAATTAGAAATTACGTAAATTAGCCGCGGATCAGATCCAGCTGTGTCCCGCACTGTATGGGGGGTACCATACATAAATTACGCCGGCAATTAACAATTCTTTTTAATTTCACTATTTTGAGCATTCCTTCATAAATGGTCATGTGAGTTGTGCAGGGCCTGTGTACTCCACAAACACACAAAAACTTTTGTCTCATTATTGAGACTCCCTCTAACCTTGGGCCATCGTCATCCTATGCAAATAACAATGCAGACTCACAAGCTCAGAAATGTTTCAGAAGGTGTTTTTGTCGCTGAAGAAGTTGTATCTTTGTCACTGAAGAAGCTGTTTAAGCCCTTGACTACGTTTACCTTAGACACATATCCACACTAACAAACAAACATAAAGTATTGCTCTGAATTCGAAAAGCGAGGGAGTAGTAACAACGAAATTTAACTTTTCACAATAAACAGCTTTATTATTGCCGCAGCCCCATTAGCAATACTACTGCTACCCAAGCTAATCTGGAAGGGCAAATTAGTAATATGACAGCTCACAATCACTCTACCCCTACAATCAGACACACCTTGACGCAAAAAGGACCACCATCAAGTGAGGCAACATGCTACTACTAAAGTCAGGAAACATTCAACTACTATTCTACAAAACCCTACACTGGGATGTCTGGTTTGATTTCTACATTTTTAATTTTCAGCAAGGTCGTATCATGTCGATACTCCTTTTCCCTTTTATAGCCCTTTCTTCTCTTCTTCTTAAACACAATTTTAGTAGCAGTTTTGCCCATTTCCAAAACTTCAGCTGTGACCCGCACCAAAGACTTGTCTACCAAAGGTGTTCCGACTATTGTAAACTCCTTCCCTCCCGCCAGAAGAACCTTTTCTAACACTATTTCTGCCCCCACATAACATCCTTCAAGCTTGTCCGTTGTTATCTCGTCTCCAGGGGCAACTTTAAATTGAGTAGCACCAAGGTGCACAATCGCAAAGTTGAAATTTTCAGGATTCGTTAAACTTCCAACCGTTTCTTTCTCTTTTATCAATGAATTCACCTTTTTTAAAACATTTTCCCTAATAGGAAAGGGCTGAACAAACGGCTCTGGAAATTCAGGTCTAACATGAGATGCGTAATTTCTGTTTTCATGTCCATTAATCAACCCCCTAATTGATGTACAGCAGGCTTTAGAACCCCTCGCAAAGATACCCACCCGATTAAATACAGAAGCTGCCCCTATTTGGAACGAAGCCTTCTGAAGGGCTGTCCATATCTGCTTCCCCTGTTGCTGCATCACGGTAATACTTTTTGTACTTCAACGATGTACTTCAATATACTTTACAGACCCAGATACAAAACCTTACGAAGCCCCAGATTTCCACAACAGCACCCCTTCGCTCACTTGGCAATTATTCGCACTAACCCAGACAATTCACTTCCCTGACTATAACTCAATCTCCCCCCACAAAGATCTGGACTGGTTCAGGTGGACAGGTGTGGAGAGTGCCAGGCATAAAATAAACAACCCAGGTATAATTAACGCTCCTTGATAAAGCACAGCTGAGTGAGCTGAAGGATCTTGAAACAAAAAGGGGCCCTTGGGGTGTGTATTGGCCTTGGTAGGGTTATGACAATAAAGGGGTATTCCCTGAATCCTCGTGGCCTTGACTATGGCTCCGCTCCATACAATCAACCATTCCTGCGGGGCCATATAAAACCTCTCCCTTCCTTCCGCTTCTTGCAGTTCCCTTTCTTTACACATTCAATGCGGCTGGATTGGCGACGACTGTTGAATCCGTGCCTCGAGTAGCCTTGCCGTGTGCCTTTGAGCTCGTGGAGAGAGGTAAATGAGGTGTGGATCCTGCTAATCTGGACCAAGATACCTGATACGTATAATGTCTGTAGAATATGCTATGTCTTTCAGGCTTCGCTCGTATCAAACATATCAATCAAGTTTTCTTTTTGTAATCTATTGTCTCGTATTGTTAGAAGCTTGCGGGACTATAGGCTATTGTATGGGCTGAAAATCCTCAGGATCTTTGTTTCTCATTTGTAGCTTGGTCTAAATTTTTTGGCCTAAACGTATGGTGTTTTTGTGATTGCTAGCTTAGTTTTAAAAGTGGCTTGTAGTCTTCACACGCACCGTATATATGTAAAAGTATGTAACTTTGTGTGATCTTTTATTTTCCAAAAGAATATGTTTTGCTAAATAATAGAGGCTATACTTGTAAGGCGGAACTTGACTTTGACTGGCTGTTTCACGCATCTCTATATGTTGTGGTCAAGTGTGCTCAGCCGAGACTGAATCGTTAGGAGCAGTGACTTGTGGCAAGGATGCAGTATTATGCGTTTCCTTTCCATTAATAACCTCCGGATATTCACTCTTGAGAATGAACTTTTGAACTCGATTTAAATGTATTTCTTTTTTTTTTTTTAATCTATTATCTGACCTGTGCTTGATAGTGTATCTATTTTGTAGTGCATTTGAGACAATAGGTTGGGCCTGTTTTGCTTTTTTGATTTAGGCGTTATATGCGTGTGCCTAAGTCAGTGGTATGTGGGCCCATAGTTATAGGCGTTACGATTGCCGTGGAACCGCTTTTCGATGCTCCGTGGTGTTTGCACGCGTCGTATATATATTCCTTTACTTTTATATAAGATCTATCGTCTGATGAATACGCAAAGGTCATGAGACGATAGGTGAATTGTATAGATAGTGGACTATTAGTTTTTACCAGTGATCATGTCGGAGGACCAAAGTACTACACAATTATTCCTGTATTTCCTTACCTTTGTCAACCTCGCAATGGACCTGTGCACGAAGTGCCTCCATGTTGATTTTTCTGTCGGCTTCCTCTTCGTAGACGCCACCGCAGCAGAAGGCTCAGGCCTTAGAGATGACATCGATTGAGCTCGGGAAAGGATGTAAATAAAGTAGCCCAGGGTAATGGTGGGCAATATATATATATATATAAATACTCCTGCATTTCATTAAGGCAAGATGTGAATTTGTGAAATGGTAAATTTCAAATCTTTACGAATAGCTCCTGCCCCCAATGGTATGGTGGGTGACTGAAGTGATGTTTCACGTTTATGTGCATGAATGTGTGTTGCGAGTCCTGACTTGTCAGTTGGTGCAGGCTCCACCTCGTTTCCTGTTCCGAGGGCGCGTGGCCCTTGCAGCTTTTCATTTCATTTAGTCCTACCCTCCCTTGCATTGATCAGCTGCTGGGGCAGGTGTAATTGTTGCTAAGGTTACGAATAATTACCAGGCACCAGCCACCTGCACCATCCCCCAAAAGTCTCCCAATAATGAATGAATGAATGTAATAAAATGAGTTATCGAGGTCGAATGTGCCGGGAATCGGGTTCATGACCTGATCATGATGTAAAAAGATTTTTATTTTTTTGCATATTTGCATATTTTTTTTACTTCTTGATAGGAATTCCCATACAATTAGACCTTATTTGTACAGACCATTTTGGGATTAGGACCTAACTGTCCTGGAAGAGGATTACCAGCCCAGTGATTTGTTTGTTGCAGCTAGTATTAGAGGGAAACTGATAGACCAATTGCGCGCCTCTTGCTTGTAGCCTCTGTGCTCGTACAGGAATCAGAGGTATTCTTGAAGTTTGCACACATGCTTATACACAAGTATAATGACGAGCAAAATGAAGAAAGTATGGGGGCAGGTGAAGAGACCATTTGCAAGGGGAAGCAGTGCAAAGGCTCAACCTGTATTTGGTGCCCCACTTG
>PDIM01000001.1:21101-124757 GCA_002811675.1 Ichthyosporea sp. XGB-2017a | reverse complement strand
AGCACACTCAATCACACACCTCTCTGCACACCCTTTGTGGACGTGTTTCCTGGATTGGTCTGTCAAATAAACAAATGGTGCTACGAAGGGGGACTGTCAAGGTGGCTCTCATTATAATATTGCATGACTGGTTGCGGGAGAGATAATATATGGTAATTTGTATGGACAATTAGACCCTGCAACAAGGGATCGAGATTCGAGGAGCATACTCATTTCATGCATAAATAGTGCCACGTAGATGCAGATCATACTGAACAGGTGTGAATAGGGAGGGAGGGAGCTCAGGGAGGGTCCCATCACATGAGAGGGTCCATAGACCTTACCCCCTGTCCATTCAATTGTCCCCTGCACCCACAGTTGAACCTTGCTTCTTTACAAAGTCGATACGAATTAGAGTTGCTGGGTGGCTTTTGACCACGGGGTTCTCATAAAACCTCAATGGAACAGTGGCTTCGCGGCGCTAGCGTTCGTTAGAAGGCGTGAAAGACGTCCAAGCATTGTTAATATTCCTGGAGCGTGCTCTCCTTAGACCCGATACGCAAATCGAGAGCCTAGTCCAGACACCTGCGATGCCGAAATATCTTGCGAAATATGTGTTGTACTTGTTATTCTGGTATTAAAATGTAGTTAGTAAACATAAAATGTTGACCTAAGCAAATCGTTTATTTACACATTGCCCAGCACCTCCCAAGAAAAACATCTACATGGGCTCATGTGAAATAGGAGTAAAAGTAGTACAGGACAAGAGCATGAAGGAAGGCAGCTCCGCCTCCAAGGGCGGCACCTTGCTGAAACGAGCTGGTTCTAGTTAGCAAAACAGAGCCCTACACGTTCAAATACAGAGATCAATATTTTGCAGTGTAAGCAACACATAGGTTTGAATGAAAGCACTATTTCTACCCCAAATATATAATCCACTTACCAGTCGAGCAGCTGAAAGGGCTCCTATTGCGATTGATATCAAATCAACAATATAGTAGTGTGAGGAATGCCAGTGAAATAAAGCCGCAGTGAAAAGAGTGAGGCAATATCCAAACAACCCGTATCCCTGTCAAACAGTTACGCAGAGTAGTGTTATGTTCATATTCACTGCATTTTCTTCATTATTTATCTATATTATCTTCTATTACTTACAATAAGCGATAAATATTGGGTGAATGTCATCTTTACATTCAAGAAAAACCCTGCACACCAGTAGAGAATGCAACTCCCTATCCAATACCCGAAGCAAGCTCCTAAAGATGTTCCAACCAAAGTCCCTTGGTTCTACACCAACGGAAAATACTTGCGTAAGTCACTCACAGACACGGGACTAACAGTGGTACAAAATTTGACAACTTACATCGACTTTGTGTCCTTCTTCATTGCGAATCTTGATCCCAAACATCAATATAGCGCAAAGTGTAAACGCCAACATCAAGGGTCCATATAGTTCACTCGTAACTGTTTCTACTGATAGGGTGAATTTTTTTGGCACTAGCGAGTCACGCAATCTGTCCCTCACTTCAACAGGCTCAACCGAAAAATAAGGTCTCAAAATATCGATATTGCCATAAACGTTGAATAAGCCTTGTGCTTTCGATGCCCCAGCTTGAAAGAGCTAAGAAACACAACAACATAATCGAAATAAGCAAAAAACAATCTAGAGAGGAAAATACAACAGCCCAATTGATTAATCAGAACTTACATTCCCAGCAACCGCGCCTGCTAGCTGTCCTTGCATCCCCATTGGAATTCCAGCGTTCCCATCATTCTGCGTCATACGACTTTCGACATCTTCATCGTTGTCTCTTTCCCAGCCTGCACCGCTCCTACCAGCAGACATTGTATCGACCCTTCTAAATATACACACAACCACACACAAGAAGTACAATATTCAGGGATGGCACCTGTGAGTGGAATGGATCTCAAATAGGATAGGCTTGAGTGGCGGGGGGAGAGTCTTCTGTTAGTACGGGGGGGATAGTCAGTCCTTTGTCAATGGATAGACTAGATAGTTGTTGATTAACACAAATTATATTAAACCAAACAGGAGAGAGAGAGGGAGAGGGAGGGTGGGGGAGGTCCACCAGTTACCAGTCACCAGCTGCAGCAGGGACTAGGGAGGGGCCGCTGCTGCTGTTTCAAATCACTGGGCTAGCCGCTAGGGTTATGTATTTCAGGAGGTATTGGTGGAGACTGGAGTGGCCCCCCACTGTGACTTTTCACTTTTTATTATTATCTGACTACCTGTGTGTGTCAATAACTGCCAACCAAGATTTGAAATTCATTATCACTTGTGGCTGGATCTTGTTTCTTTGGTCATTTGAGTAGGGAGTTATTTAAAGCTGGTGGTGAGGGTGTGCATTTGAGTGGAGTCGACTTAGGTGTTTTTATAGAGGACATTGGTTGGTTGGAGGTTGATCATTGTGCACCATGTTCGAAAAGAAACTTACAGAGGTGATTCGTGGGCTGAGAAGCAGCAAAGATAATGAGGCAAAGTATGTGGCAACCTGCATGGCGGAAATTAGAGAAGAAGTGAAAAGCTCTGATCTTTACATTAAGTGCAATGCTGTTCTAAAGCTTACGTACTTTCAAATGCTGGGATATGACATTAGCTGGGCTGCCTTTAATATTATAGAGGTAATGAGTAGTCCTAAGTTTTCGTACAAGCGTATAGGATATTTAGCGGCAGTTCAGTCTTTTCACGATGGGACCGATGTGCTCATGTTGACAACAAATATGATAAAGAAGGATTTGGCTAGCTCCAATCAGTTCGATGCGGGGCTTGCTCTTAATGGATTGGCGAATTTTGTATCGGCAGATATGTCAAGAGATTTGGCAAATGATTTAATGAGCTTAATGAATTCATCCCGGCCGTATATTCGTAAGAAAGCCATTCTTGTAATGTACAAAGTGTTTTTGAAATTCCCCGATGCCTTGCGGCCAGCATATCAACGCTTAAAGGAAAAGTTAGATGATCCTGATCCGTCTGTGCAGTCCGCGGCTGTAAATGTTATTTGCGAATTGGCGAGGAAGAATCCGAAAAACTATCTTTCGCTAGCGCCTCTTTTATTTAAGCTTCTTACAAACTCGACCAATAACTGGATGCTTATTAAGATCATTAAGTTAATGGGGGCGCTGACTCCTTTAGAACCCCGTCTTGTAAAGAAGTTAGTTGACCCCATCACAAATATCATTAACTCTACGCATGCAATGTCATTATTGTATGAATGTATAAACACGATTGTTGTTGGCATGTCCAGTAACGCCAAATGTGTTTCTTTGGCAGTCACCAAACTGCGATTGTTTCTGGAAGACTCCGATCAAAATTTAAAATATTTAGGTCTGCTGGCCATGTCGAAGATTATGAACACGTATCCAAAGGCTCTAAATCAAAACAAAGATGTCATTTTAGAGTGCTTGGATGATGAAGATGAAACTATTAGAATGAGAGCGTTGGAGTTGGTTGTGGGCATGGTTACAAAGAAGAACTTGACGGACATTATTAAGCGATTGTTATCTCTGATTCAGAATTGCGACTCAATAATGTTTAAAAAAGACATTATTGAGCGAATTGTGGAGATCTGTTCTAAGAATAATTATGAAAATATGACGAACTTTGAATGGTACCTTTCTATTCTGTGTGATATAACAAAGATAGAAGGGTTTATGCATAGTGAGCTTGTTGGTAAGCAGATTCAAGATGTCACTATACGTGTAAAGGCTGTTCGCCCTTACTCTACTTTGCTACTGGCAAAGTTAGTCTCTAGCCCTCATATTTACAATACGGCAGTCCCCGATGGCGGGAAACCTGTGTCTGAGATTCTGTACTATGTTGGCTATATTCTCGGAGAATACGCTTCTAACGTTAAAGCTCCTATCCCAGTAATAGATGCCTTATTCTGTGACCGCACACTTGATTTAGCCCCCCATGTCCAAGCGGTTGTGATTCACACTGTCGTAAAAATATTCGCATCTATCGCAAGGGCAATAACTGAAGGGCTGGAGGATTTCATCGGAGGAGAAAACGGCGAAAGTGATGATGAAGCTAGTGAGGAAGATAACATGCACAGACTTTTACGGAAAGTAGGCTTTATGATTGTTTCTCGCCTTGAGCACTTTACGGAAAGTGCGGATTTAGAAGTCCAAGAAAGAGCGTGCTCTATGTTGCAATTGATGTCTTTTATCGTGGATAACTTAGAGTCTGGTGACAATCTTCTTTTTTCCTTGAACCGCTTATTTGATGGAGAATTAAATCCAGTAGCGGCCAAAGCGCAGAAGAAAGTACCCGTCCCTGAAGGATTAGACTTGGAGAGCTGGATTAATGATCCGATTCCTGAATCTGAAGAGGAGGAGGATGATGGCTTTGATATGAACTATGGGAACGCCTATCAGTCCGACGATAGTGCAGAAGAAGATCCGTATAACAATGAGTATGAAAGGGAAAAGAGAAAAAGCCAGCGAATGAATAACCCCCATTATCTTAGAGATACGCCAACGGCAAGGCCTGTGGTTACAGAAGATTTGGATGATATTCCCATCCAGCAGCTTACCCTTGATACGAAATTAACTGTTGGTGACCACTCCTATGGAAAAAAAGGAAAAAAGAGCAAGAAAGGAAAAAAGTCGAAAGAAGAGGTTGTTCCAGAAAAGAAATATGAAATCAATTTTGCGAGTGAGATGCCAGAAGGTGCAAGTGAAAGTGATGGGGAAACGGACGTGGTTGCTGGAAACCCCAATAATGATCCACATTCAGCTCTTGATATTGATCTTGATGCACCTCTTGGAGCTGATGAAAGGCTTCCCGTTCAAACCCATTATGTGGTTAAAACAGCTAGAACAGATACTCAAGTCGAAGAAAAGTCAAAGAAGTCTAAAAAGCAGAAAAAGCATAAAGAAAAGAAAGGTGAAAAAAAGAAAAAGAAAAAGGGTGATGAGGATGGGTCAGAGCCAAGAAAGAAAAGCAAGTCAAAGAAAGGGGGTGTTGACGACTTGCTGAATTTTGGAGACCAAAGAAATGGAGATGAAAAGGCTGAGGTGGAAACGAAAAGCCCTGAAAGTGGGGATGCTGATATGGAATTCTGGTTGAGCCAGGAGAAGGCTGAAGCATCAATTGGAGTGGTAAAGGACGAAAAAGCTGAAAAGACCAAGAGTGGAAAGTCGAAGTCGAAAGAGTCTTCAAAAAAATCGAAAGATTCAAAGAGAGAATCTTCAAGAAAGGAGTATTCCAAAAAGGAATCTTCGAGAAAAAAGGGAAAGAAAAAGGGTAGTAACACAAAAGAAGAAGAGCGGCTCGTTCCGGTGTTTAAAGAGCTTTGTGCTAGCAAAGAGTTGTCGGTGGAAACGTTTGTGAGATGTAGCCCGAACAGTTCGCAAAAGGTAAGTGTTGCCTTTGTACTGCGAAATATATCGGATTTGTATATAAGCTCTATGGAAATCAATACTTTGGATTCGTTGAACACCAAAATGGTCAGACCTGCAGGTGCTAAGTTCAGTGACGCTTTTAAAGTTCCGTTTGCTTTGCCTGCAAACTCCGCCAATGAATGTACACTTCAATACAGCGTCAAGAGTATACTGGTACCCCAGAAATTAAGAGGTACTTTGACATATTTGGTTAGGGATGGTGAAGGATCAACAAGCAGCAAAGTCGACTTTACTCTCAAGCTGAACTGCTCGGCGTTTGTTTTGCCTGCTGAATGCTCTGTTGATGAATTTGCGTCTTTGCTGGCAGAAGGAGAATTATGTACGTCGCAATCGGTAAAAGTGAGTGCACCGGAAGGTCTAACTTTTCGGCAGTTTTACCTAATGGTTAGTCAATTGTTGAATCTGGGTGTGGTTGAGGTTACCGAAAAGGCTGTGTCAATGTATGGTAAAACTATACAGGGCCATCATTTGTGTCTTCTTGTTAAGCCGAGGGGTCAAGGCTTAGCTTCTGTTGATGCGAGGGGAAATGACTCAAATCTGTGTGGAAATATTCTTAATGAGCTAAAAGAGGAATTGCAATAGTCTTGGCCGGCCTGTGGTGTACTTTTTATTTAAAGTTTGTTGGTTCATAGTAACTGCTTAAAAGATTGGTATAATAAATTCAAGGTATATTTGTTATGTGCTGTTTACGGGACAAGGTCGTACGGACATCGCGACCTTTCGAGCCGAGTAGACTGTAGTAGTAGTCAGTACGAATACTTTGTGACTTTCGAAGGTTTCAGCGAGCGTCTCAACTCTCAAGTCTCAACTCTCAAGTCTCAAGTCTCAAGTCTCAGCTTTTTCTCAGCTCAAGACTTGAGTGACAGCGCATAATTGTACCGAGGAAGATCGTATCGTTACCCGCGGGCCACTGAAAATTTTCGACTTTTGGGATTCCTGAAAATTTTTTTCTTTTTGCCAGGGCCTTGGCCAGGGAGCCTTTTTCGTACTAGAAATTTCGTTTTTTCGCCTTTGTTTTTGTTGCTTTCCTCTTTCGTTCTCTCGTTGATTTCCTCCTCCTGGTCTTGTCTGTGCACTTCATCAGATTCTGCGCCTGGTGTTTTTTCATTCCATTCGTATTAGATTATTTGAGTGTAAAAAGGGTGTTTGATGACATATTCTACCGCTGTGTATGCATGTTAATTAGGAGTTGTCAGGCAAATTTGTGCGTAATCTTTCGCTCACTACAGAAATATTTTGATTTGTTTCATCATTTAGTTTGTTTATTTGTTTCAACGAATTTTATATATTCATTGCGATAGCAATAATGTCTACCGAAGATGATTACAATGACCAAAGAGGAGGGCAACAGCAAAACCAAGAGTCATATCACCCTAATCAGAGGATAGAATACGCTCCTCCACAGACTACTCATGATGAATATTGGGAGGAAAACACTAATGGCAGTGATAATTCGTCTGCACGGGAGGAGGCTGCTCGGGGGGCAGGTCATCCACTAGTGATGCAAGAAAAGAAACGCAATGATATCAAAGTCGTAAGTTTTGTGTTTTGTGCTTTGTGCTTTGTGCTTTGGTTTTTGTATTTGGAATGTGTTACTAAATTTTGCCTTGTAATAAAATTTATCCGACAATAGGAAGAATCAATAGATTACAAAGATGCAGTCTTGTTTGTAGAGTATGTGGGAGAATATTTCATAGATACTCCGTGGGTTTATTGCTCTTTTGTGGGTATTTTAGAGCAGTATCAAAAGGGAAAGTAAGTGATCTTTTTTCATTGCTTCGTGACTGTTTACGCGAGTGCTTAGAAACGCATGACTTACCCCAAAATCAAATATCCTTTATTTTAGCTTTACATCGTTTGATGTCTTTCGAGAATGTCACGAGATTTTTCGAGGCCATACCCCTCTTCTGGCCTCTCTTTCACGATTTCTCCCGGAGAATTTCAATCAAAGCGCATTTTCGGAACAGGATGACAGCGCAAGCAGAATAGAGAAATATCGCAGATTTGTCGAGGTGTTTTCCGATATCAAGGTAATTATAGAGCCAGACTGTAGAATGCCCCGCGGTATACAGTGATGACTGATAGACCCATGACTTGCTGACTTTGAAATGTTTCTTTGCTCTTTTCTAGAGAAAAATGGAAGAAAATGGATTGAGCTGCCGACAGTTTTATTGCTTATGCTACGACTATTCGAGAGGCAGAGTTAGTTTTAGTGACGTGATGACGTATGTAGAAAATTGGGTTGGTGATGAAAAGATCCTTGAAGAATTTTATCTCTTGCTTCCTCTTGAGGAAACTGTACCTTTGCTTGATTAAGTTAAAAAAATTTAGCTTAAGAGTCTGAGATTGTTATGGCTCACAATAAACCATTCCACAATTCACCACTTCAGAGTTCATAGCCCTTGAAAACTTGTCTTAGTTTACTTCTTCTGGCGCCCAGATATTGGCCTCGTCATTATATTCAATAAGCTTGGGCGTTTTTGAGCAGTAAATTTGCGATATATAGTACATACTTCCGTAAAGCTTTTGCTTTCTGCATGATCGTAACCGGTCATTCCACTGGCATCCTTTGCTCCAGGATTTGCCCCACTCTTTAGTAAATGCTCCACTATTTTTGGGTGATTAGATACCATAGCCCAATGAAGCGGTGTTGTAAGTCTATTGTCCACAGCATTGATATCACAGCCTCTTACTGATGTCAAAATAGTTACAACATCCAGGTTTCCGGAATGGCATGCCAGATGAAGTGGAGTTCTCTGTTGATTTTCGGGAATGTTCACAATTGTAGGATCATATTCAGTAAGAAGTTTAGCCCAAGATTTTGATTTCATGGTTACAGCATAGTGCAATACGGTCTTTCCTTGCACATCCTTGAGTTTGGCATTAATGCCTTTTTTCATCACGTATTCGGCGTGCTCATCATTGTTGTAGAGAACGCACCAATGCAAGGCTGACATGTTCTCACCATCTTGGTGATTAACAAGATCATACGATGCTTTGGGAAGTATTAACTGAAGACATTGAGGGTCAAAAATTTTGCATGAGTAATGAACACATGTCCTATTTTCGGCATCAGGAATATGCACTTTTGCTCCGTGTTTGAGAAGCAATTTGACGCAGCTAGCTCTCCCGTAGAAGCATGCCCAGCTTACAATAGACCTCATGTTTTTATCCAGCGAATTAACATCAGCCCCAGCACTTATTAATGCTTCTGCACACTTTGTTTGATTAGCCATAGCGGCGTACACCAGCGGTGTCTTGTCTTCCCCGTCAAGAATATCAACTCCATACTGAGATATTAAGGCACCTATAGCCCTCCTATCTCCTTTTCCTGCTGCTACATGAAGACTGGTGCGACACTTATCCCCTCTACCATACGATATTACACTGGAGTGTCCACTTGATTGAGTCGATCGAGATGAAGGGCGCGACGCATCAGGTGTCACCAGCCCAAGATTTTGTTGGAGATTGTTTGGGAGACTACCTATAGTAGAATGGCTTGCATTTTGAGTAGATTTGCTAGCATTATTCAAAGCATATGTTTGGCTAAAAGCAGGCAATTCCGCATTCTCTGGATTAGCTGCCGTTACAGTAAAAGTGCCATTCAGTATACTATCGCTCATTTCATAAAGACTTTTTCGGGAAAGTTTGAATGCCCCACTCCCTTTCACGGAACATATTATACCAAAATCTACCATTTCTTGGCCCATACCTGTGATTGCTTCTTCAGTATTCATATCAGCTACATTCTGTGCTAGCCATACTCCAATACTTTTACCACTGAAAATGCTGAATGTATTTCCTGATACGTCTCTTTCATAATACAAGCAAATCCCAGTCTTAGGATGAGTAAATCTTTGAATAAAATCCCCCCATATAGACAAGGCTTCATCCCACTCCCTTTGCTGCATAACTTCTTCTATGTTAGCTTCTTTCGGTAGAGCACTGAGCTGCTGCTCATTTAAAGCCTTAGTCTCGGGAATATCACCAATTCCTCCGTGAGTGTTTTTCAGTTGCTCAATGTGCTCTTTTTCTTTTCTTAGCTTTTTCTTTTCCTTTTCTATAAACTTAAGTTGAGCCTTAAACTCGGACTTTAAATTATTTCGCTCCTCTTCAAGTGCTTCTTTGAATTCCTTTGTTTCTTTAATACGCATACCACCATACAAAAGCTGTTGCTCCAACTCAGCAATTTTCCCCTCCAAGCTTTGATTTAGCATTTTTACAGAGTTGGCTTCTTGCTCCTTTCTTTCAAGCTCAGTAGCCATTAACTCTTTCTCTTTGCTAATCTTACTGTGATGCAGCAGGGATCGTTCATATTCTTCTTTGGCCACAGAAAGTTGTCGCGATTCTTCGAGCTGCTTCTGAAGCGCTCGAATTTCCTTTTCCTTTGCATATAGTAAAGCATCCTGAGTAATGTCTTCATTGATTCGCGCACTATTGCGAACATGTTTAGCTCTTTGTGCAAACTGTAAAGTAGAAAGAGATTCTGAGAAATTACTATTGGCTGGACTAATTGTAGTTATAATGCTGGTTTTAGAGTTACCCCCTAGACTATCTTGCAAAAGCCTCGTCAATGATGATTCTCTGTAAGGTATATGTCCACCCTTGCCCTTTGATGATAGAGCCGAAATAACTTTACCAAGGGAGCTTAATGAGAGATTAATTTGTTTCAACTCTGCTATTCGAGCACGTTTCATTTCAATATCTGTCATTCGCTCAGATCCTGCGAGATCTACCAAAGTTAGTTTGCCAATCTTGGCCGGCATTCCACTCTCCTTACTTTCTATAATAAGGCTAAATAATGCATGAGAACGACTACTCTCTTTGTTTGCCCGAGTAGCTGCGGTCGCTCTTATATTTTGTCCTTTTTTGAGCAGCTGTGCCACTTGCTCCGTATTCCTCACTATATGTTCACTCAGACCTTCTACATAAATCCCGCGATCACTATCTTCTCTGATACGAAGCCCTTGGGTTTTTGAATCATCAAGGAGGTCAAAAACCTTTTCATTATATAACTCTAAGTAAGTTGCCCGTACCAAGTACTTCGTCGAAGTTTCGGCATGCTTGTGAATGTGGTAAAAGATATCTTCACAGGCCCTAGTAATAACTCCCCGCTTTTCCCTCTCCCCTCCCTGGATCGTAAAGGTCTTACCAGTTCCAGTTTGCCCATATGCAATGATGCTTCCATTATACCCTTCCAAAATAGCCTTTACTATAGGGTTTATAAGCTCTTCGTAAATATTATGCTGTGCGTGTGTCTCATTAAATATATGATCAAATGCAAATTGCTGCCCCTCTTTTTTATCTGATCCTTGCTCGCTTATAAGGAGCTGATTTTCAACGACTTTGACACAGCGCTGGCATCCATTCTCTAACTCCACCGTGGAAAAAGGTCTAACTCTCACAGCCACTTTGATGTTATCGTCTTCAACGAGTACTTTTGGATTATATGCATCCCTCGTTTCATTCTTTGAAATATTAGGAAGAACATCAAAAACATTTCCAGGATCTCCAAGGGCTTTCAATGAATTCTGAGTAAGCTTACTTGTACCTTTTTTTATAGGATTTTTGGCGCGTCCTGTCTTAGAAGCCATGTTCACTTTTCTACCAGGGGCAGCGCCAATCAATTACCCAGAATCTAGAAAATGTTACGCTCAGCCCAAGTGCGAGACTTCAATAATCCGAACCGCAGTGGGCATTATAGTTCGAAGAGATGTCAGTTTGGGTATAATGCACTATCTAGCACCTAAACTTATTTGCCCAATGCCATACAAGTTATAACGTCGACGTCTACCTTGATCGACTTCAGAGCATGTACCATTAAAGAGATGTCAGTTTGGGTATAATGCACTATCTAGCACCTAAACTTATTTGCCCAATGCCATACAAGTTATAACGTCGACGTCTACCTTGATCGACTTCAGAGCATGTACCATTAATCCACACAATCTTCTAAAGTCTCATTGTCACTTTTAAACTTTCACTGAGCATCAACCTTTCACTATTGTACTTCGAATATAACAAATACACAACCGAATATTATAAATGCCAAAACCACGGATAACTATTACCATATAAGGTACCCCTGTTAGGGTTACGTGTATAAGCGGGTTCTGGGAGATAGAGTGGCATGCCACCCCACCCCAGATCTACGCACACACGTCATACAAAATATATATTATGGTTGAGTTGAGGTATTTTGTTTATTTGTTTATCCCCTCGGCCTTGACTATTGTGCAGCTATATAATATTGGTTCAACAGGTCCGTACAGGGATTCATGCATGAAGGAGGATTAGACTATTGAATGAGAAGGAGCTAATGGATCCCTCGTAGAAGAGCATATAATACACTTCCACTTATATATAAATACCACACACATTCCGGATCACTCCGGCTGCGAACTGGTGATAAGAACCGTACAATACTCTGCCTTCTGCTGCAGATGCTTTAGTGCTTCATTTTGACTTTTGGTTTTTCTTTTCAGTTCGAGGTATGATGCAATCATTGACTGCACTATACCATTCTTCCGGTGTGGAAGAAGTTGTTTTCAAGTTTAATTTCAATGGGGATGTTCGGGTTCAAAGGTTGTCAGTCGGCAGTCTTTGTGGTAATGTTGATGCTGGCTGCTTCGAATACTTAAAGGTCCGAGTGCAGACTTTGTTCGACTTATCAGAAGCAAAAATGAAATACATTGACGCAGATAAAGATGAAATTTTAATAGCTTCGAATGAGGAATTGTATGAATGCTTTAATTTCTTTTTGAAAGAATCCAGCAACAAAATTCCAACGGTTCGGTTAAATGTGTACGAAAGGATGCCACCCCTTAATCAAATCGATGCTCTTCTTGAAGAAACAGGAAATCCACCTGAGAGTTGTAGCTCTGTAGAAGATATAAAGTTACCAAAGGCCCATAGAGGCATAACAACACCATGTGAGGAAGAATTTCGACAACCTTTGCAATCCTGTTCTAATTCGGATACGCTGGTTGATTGCGCAACTGAAACGCAAAAGGAAATGTTGTTGGACAAAAGCACATCGACTGCTTACTGCAGCAGTCATAAGCGTGATAAATGCCAGGCCCAGAATAATCAGATACACAGAGGAATTATATGCGACGGTTGCGACGAAGAAATTCAAGGAATAAGATACAAATGTTTAATGTGTGAGGATTTTGATTTCTGCTCCCATTGTGAAAAAAATTTAACTCACCCACGAGAGCACTTTTTCATTAAAATAACTCATCCGATTCCTTATAGAATATCGGTATCGGTTGCTGGATACCCTTCGTTGGTGCGCAGTCGAGTAGATGTAAAACTTCCCTATGAAAATTCATTTTGTCCAGAATTGAATGGCCATGTTGATAGCCAAGGTTATGTTACCAGCGACAATGTTTCCGATGGAACTATTTTCTCTAGAAACGCGAAGTTCACGAAGACATGGGAACTGCATAACAGTGGACGGTTTCCTTGGCCTGAAACAACCAAGCTGGTGCATCAGGATGGTAATCTTTTATTTGAAGGAGATGGCACAATTAGTGTAGGAAGTGTTCAGCCAGGTGAGAGTATCGCCATTCCTATCAATTTTACAGCCCCGCCTTTATATGGAAGAGCATTTAGCATATGGATGCTTGACACTGACCATCAGGTATCCTATCTTGCAGCTTGCTGTCAAATCACAGTTGAAGATAAGGATAAGGTCGATGGAGTACCAGTCCTAGCGAGAACCAACTCATTAGAGCTTAAAAACGAAGATTCTTTTTGCAAAGTTCAAGACTCCACGGGCGAGCAATCTTCAAGCAGTCAGTCCTTAAATTCTCTTGGGCAAGAGTTCGTGCTGGTGGATGAAGATTTAGACCATGAAAGCGGCACTGACGCTGAGCTAAAATCATCACAGACAATCGCAACACAGTCAGGATTGCCCTTACCACTGTTTGATGGAACATCAGCAGATAATACTGCATATGGTCTTGACCATTCAGTTATGGGTTCCGTAATTCCAGATACCGATAGCATGGATAATTTGACTAAAACATTGAACCAAATGGGGTTTCTTGATGACAACAAGAATGTTCTCTTGCTGAAACAATATGACGGTGATATTAAAAGTGTTATTCGAGAGTTGCTGAATTGAGTGTCACTAAAATGACTAATAAAATAAAATAAAACGCGAATGCATTGTTTATCGGTTGATCTAAAGCTTGTAGACGCACTTTATGAAACCTTCTCCAAAAATAGGCGAACGTATCCATTGATATTTTCCTCACAATATACTGCGTACGGCCAAGCGTTACGAGCAATGTTCAGTCTAAGAGGGAAATTAGTTGCGATATCAGAAGCCTCTGCGGTTACTGACGCGCGAGTAGTCTGCAAGTCGTTTGCAATACAAGCAGAATGCTTTTCAGATTTTGTTAAGATGTAAAGTTCGAAACTATTATACTTCTTAAGTGCTAGTAGATACACACACCTAGGAACAAAAATTATACCGCACGCAAGAAAGGTCAAAAGAGTTACCAATATATTGGAGGAAAGAATAAAAGAGCGAGAAGTGCTTTCTACGTGCGCTGCCAAAAATATATCAAAAAAACTAGCAACGACAAGGCAGTAAATGAATATACCACTATACCCACATTCCGTATATGTTCTGGATTTGAGACTTGAGCACGAAACTGACAGCAGGGTGGAAGCTATGAACAGGGCTCCCGTGAGGGAGACAAAACCTATCCAAGGAAAAGAGACAATATCGTATGTACATCTTTGTTGAACTGAATTTTCAGACACAAACGATGAAGTGACAGAGGTGTAGTCTTGGAGGTACATCAATGCTCCAAAAACGGTATCCAAAGACACAATAACGGCTACAAGGTAGAAACAATCCTTGGATGTGCACAGAAGGTTGAACTTCCGACCAATTTTCCGAACAGCGATGTGGAGCTTCGCCGTTTTAATACAAATCGCACTGTATCATAGCATTAGATATTTCATCTTCATATTGACACAAAACAGGACCATAATTCAATACCCATACTTACCCGAAAAGCAAATGGACGGACACGAAAACAAAATATATCCGCATAGCACACATCCGTTCATTTAAATACCCCAGAAATGTTATCAAAGAGGTGGCTCGTATATACAGAGCAAACAATACTACAGCTGAAAACGAAAGAGATGTCATAATCATAATAGGAGACTTTCTGAAATATGTACCTACAACTAAAAAGATAAAACACCCTATCAACACGCCAATAAACACGGCAACAGTACAAATGCCAAGGCCAGAGTCCCATTCAATGTATTGGATTTCATCGCATTCACTACCGGTGTATTTCCACGGAGGGTTACAAACGCATTCTCCCGTGGAACCACTGCATCTCCCATTTACACACTTGCATGCAACGGGAGGGGGACTATTAGAATTCGAATAATACAAGTATTTATCAAAATCATACGCATATGGGCCCAAATTAACCTTCGAATGCAAATACAAAGAGTATTTTTCTAAATTTCCAATAGTATTATTTATGATACCAAAAGGAGTAGACTTAAATCTTCCGAACTTGCGCTCAATGATGCTATTATGACTATGTGCTATATTACAGTACACGAATGTTGGACTAACGTGAGTACATCGTAAATAAAAACCAAAACAGAAAAAGAAATACAAACCTTCCACCGATAAAATTTCTGCTTGCGTCTCTAAGTATCCCTTGGCACTGAAAGTAATGTTGAAACGGGTTCCTTCGAAATCTACTTTCGGGTAATACTTGCCGAGGTCGCTGCTCTGAATCAAACTCGAACTGTTCGTCTCAGAAAGGGTTTTTTGTATTGAGTGAGCCAAGAAATAAATGGAGTCGAAAATATCAGCGGCACTATTATTAAATACAATATTGCCATTGCAGTCAAAGAAGGGTGTTTCACAAAAAGGACAGTGGCCACTACTTCTAGCAGAAATAAACGCATCGTACATCATCATTCCAAGACTGGACGTCAAGTTACTGTTGATCAATGGACTACGAATTCCAATAGCCAAGGTGCTATTTAAATTTAAACTCTTAACCCCATAGACAGACATATATGTAGCAACTGCACTCTCCACACTGGCTATGGCAGTTTCTCCGGAAGCTATCCAGTAGAAAGGGGGTTGAAGTAGGCCAACTTCCAAAGCCTTTAAAATAACACTTTCCACATTACCAAATAGTACCATTACGGACATCATACTTGACTGTATTGTCTCGACTACGGTATTTGCCACATCCGCATCACCATCAGAACACATTGTCAGTTCAAGTTCAGTCCTTATACCAAAGTGTGAAAATGACTGTTTCAATTGCATTGGTAGTTCAATATGACATTCGTGAACTATAATCACTCTATTCCAACCAAAGTATGATAATAAAGATCCAAGATACATAGGGATTTTCCCATACTTCCCAGTAGCATCAAAGTTTAAAAAGTAGGAGTATTTCCCGCTCAATAGTGCTGTATCGTCTATTTCAAATCCGATTTGAATGATACTTCGGAGCTCCCCAGCCAATGCGATGGCCCTACAAACTTCCACATCATGCGCGCACATCAAAGCTGAGATGTTCCCTTGGTTCGTCAATTGAAGAGCGTTATTAAGCTCATTCGTCGACTTATTGAAAGGCAAATCCATTTGCGTAACGAGCTCCAAATTAACCAGTGAAAAGTCCTCCACATTTTCGTTTATCATGCGAACGGCAAGCTATCACCAGAAGACAAAAGATTCAATATTAGTACAATTTATGCAAGTAATATATATATAGTTAAAAGCCACTAACCTCCGCTGAAGCTTTCATTGATCGGGAATCCACACCTGGCCTGTCACTGGGCAAATAGAATGCAACTCGGAAAGTTTGAGCTCTGGGATCTTTTAATTCCCTCTCGTATCCCACTACGCCTGGATCTTCAGCTTGTACGTGCAGCTCCGAACAATTGACAGCTATTGGGCCAGTAGGCCAGTATGTGCTTCTTCCGTCAGCAACACACCACCGGAAATCACCACAGAGCTGTGGATATTTTTGATAGCCAGTCCTTGAATTAGAAACAGAGCCGGTGCCGTCATCTTTCGCTGCACTACCTCCTCCACAGCTGCTGACAATGAAAATATAAAGAGATAGCTTGAGTATACTGCTCTTTATAGCTTTAAAATACACACTCATCACGCTTCAGAGCAACTCGAATAATCCTAGCTCATATAGGCAGAATAAAATGCCATGGCAAAATCAGAAGAAAATGGCCTGCGGAGAAGAACAAATCAAATAGTGAAATGCAATGGGAATAACAATATGCGTTGGGAGAGTAGAGGTACTTTGTGTATAGCTCACACGGACACACACGGATCCACCACAGAAACACCCTACTAGTCAAGGACTAAGACTCCTTAACACCGTCTCAGTCCTGTTGAAGGAAGGAAATAAAAGTCAAAACAAGTCACCCACAAGAACCAAAAATTTTAAACTTGTGTGGACCCACAGCTGTGCAGGAATACAAAATTCAGACCAGCTGTACTTCATTAATTACCCCTTCCAGCCTTAACCCTAGTACAGCTCCTGATCACTGCGGTGTCTTGCTTTGGATGTTTATTGTTATCTCTTAATTGAATGACGAACAACACAGTCCGCTGCCCCGGTGTCACCTACATTCTACATGCTGCACACAAGCATGGTTCAGCTGAAGCCAAAAAAGTAGGTTGGATATGTCTTGATGACAAAGGAAAAGGTCCAAAGAAATATCCCAATGCACATAAGGGAGAGAGACCAGCTCGCTTTCGGAAATGGAATTTCCGTACATTTCTGAAGACAATAAAAGCATAAAATGTACCCACTTACGCCTTTCAGGTGTGGAATGTTAAACACAGAACCAGTGAATAAGGCCATCAGTCCCGAGACAATTACTATGGGTTGCATGATCCAATACGGATATCCAGCAGAAGAGCGTCTGTTAAATCGCCAATAATAATAACTACTGCTAATCAGCAGACCCATAAAATACGTAAGAGTACCCATGTACAAAAACCCACTCCCGAAAGTTTTGACTACGACATTTTCCTCTCCTCCCATCACAAGCGCTAAGGTCATGCTACAGAGCATAAAAAGACCAGAAATAGAGCATCTAAATAAAGCGCTGTTATTTGCAAATCCGATACTAATGGCAAGAGGCATCACCTTTATACTGAATCCTATAGCTGCCTGGAGCATTATTGATGCAAAAAAGCCGATTAATGAGCTTTGAAACCAAAGACCCACCATTCCAAAAATCAGCGTTAAAATAAATAGAAAGGAAGCCGAGTTTTGCAATTTAGTGAACCTCATCCCGCATGAAAATGTAAACACCACCGCAAACAAACATAGCCCCGTTAGCGCAATATACTGCCCAACATCACGTTCATATTCTTGATGTCCATTCACAATTATCAACACACATATAATATACACCATGAACTCGTACATAATAGGAGGGAGAAGACTGAATAGTTTCCAAAAGTATGGAAACACTCGGCGAAGAAACGGAAGTAACAGAGGTACAAAAATCGATGACATAAAGGCAAGAGATGCCACAGAAATTAGGAATATAGAGAAAACCCAGATCATATTTACGAACGAGAAGAAACCAGCAACTGATGCCGAAAATCTTCCACCCTTTGATTCAGCATTTGCATAGCTCTGCATAAGATCACCCAAGGAAGTGCTTTTGAAATGTTCTGCAATTTTCAAAAGTTTATCATTGTCCGCAGATCCTGGAAAACCTCCAAGTTCGTATATGCACCACTTAAGCGTATCTATTCTGCTAATCCTTGCAATAGATTTACTCATTTCTTCCGCATTTACTACGCAGTATTTTGCTTTTAACAAAGTTTCGAAAAGTGTGGGGGTTTCCAAGTGAGACAACACATATGCCTCGAATTTTTTCTGTGTGCTTAACACTCGTTCTTGCTTTCCTTCTTTTGGAACAGCACTTAGGGATAGTGAGTTCAAAGCAAGCAAAATCCTCTTAATATGGCCTTGTTTCCGAATATCCAAAAGGTCCATATCCTTCTCATTGAGATTATGAACAACGTCCAGACTATCATAGCCGTTCGCAAAAAATTTTTGACAATACTGTGACATTCCAATTTCATTCAGCCACACCGCCACTGGATTAGATTCCTTCAAATACTCCCCATTCGCCCCCCTCACTGGTGTACAGGGATCTGTACCCCAAAATGCATCAAGTCTCTGAGCATGGCACAACAGTAATACGACCACAAAGCACACTACCTTAACAGAAAAGTAACATCTGTTAGCCCCTGATCTGGCCAGGACGCCTGGACCCATATTCACACACACACACACGCACACACCAATCAACACAGACCGACCCACTTCATACTAGGCTCTTCAAAGAACCATATACACTACAGGGCGCAGGGATTCCGAAAGGCTCTGGATGGACCTATCAGTACCGTGGATGGACCTATCAGTACCGTGGATTATGTGGTACTCCCCAAAATAAATAGAAAAGGGCAACGTCTATGACTGTACACTGAGTGTGCAGGTCCCGACTCCCCCCGGCCCCCAACCTGCACCGCGTACCGATCAGATGTGCCAAAAATGACGTGTAATTTACAGTCCAGACTACAGTACAGTGCTCCTCATAATAGTTATATGAGAGGTCAGAGGAGCTGTGTTGTGTTGTGTTGCAATTTGTTTCTCCGCTTGCAGTTCCAGTTGTTTGATTTTATTGTTGATCTGTATGGCCAAGAGTTTGGATTTGGATGTTAAGGGACTTCTGCTGGGAGTGGTGTTGTGTTCACTTGAGGAATGGGCGAGGGGTTTGGGTCAGTGTGTGTGTATTGAATGAGTGAATAATTGTACATGAAACAAAAGCGTTGGCCGGAACAGAATATGGGGGATTATAATCCGAGTGATTTGCGTATGGCACTGCATTTTGCCGAGCAAGCAGAAGGATATACTCAGCAGGGAGATCTGCTGAAGGCTATAGAGTGCCACAATAGGTCTGCAGAGTGCTATAAGCTTGCCGCACAGAGTCTGACCAATCGCGAAACTGCCAAAAATCTGATGCTTCACTTTGGGGACCAAGAGAAGCGTGCTAAAGAGCTTCAGGTTAGGTATAATGTAATAGAGCAGCAGGAATTTGCAGCAGCAGCAGCAGCAGCAGCCCGCAAAGATCAGTTGTCAAATGCGATTGCATCAGAATTACCCGCCTCCCCATCGACGAAGCCCAAAGCTAAGCCCATTGTTGAGTCAACGATGAGTCCACCACACACAGCAAGTGGCCCTGGCAAGAATATACGCCTTCGCAGTGACATTAATCTTGCGGATTCTTTTAAAAGTATTGATCTCGGGGGAGTATCGGATAGTGTATCAGATAGCTTTTATGATGACATGGAATTCGTACAGAGTGCCTGGCTTGATGATTCTCGCGCCAGTGTTATGCAAGCCGGAAATGGGTTTAATGCTCGAGGCGATAAGCCGAATGACCCTCTTGACTCATTGTATTCATTCTGGGAATCTTTAGAAGGGCTGGTTCATAAGCTCCCTAATGCTGTTGCTCTAGTGAAAAACCCTTTGAATAGGGGTAAAGAAAATCCTTTGGAAATAGCCAAAAGAAAAGATCATTTGGTATTTGATAGTGGCAGAACTGAAACTCTTGCAGGACAACCTCCTCCTAGGGAAAGAAGAACTAGCGCAGGGGCGGGGAGAAGTGAAAGTGGTAGTGGATCAGATTTTGGGTCCTTTTTTTTGGTCGAAAAAGCAAACCAAAGGAAGTCATGCCCTGAAGTTCTTCCGAGTGGCATTCCTGTTGTTGGTTTAACTGGTGTCAAGCGAATTGATTCGATAGGAGGGAATGCTAGTGCTGATACGAATATAACCGAAAGTACTCCAACCCAGTGCAACGAAGGTTAGTTAACTTAAGTGTGAAAAAAGAGGCTTGTAATGGTGGTATTAATGTCTGACTTTCATTTAAATTTACGCTTTTAGATTTGCTACTAAAGGTCGAGGCCATGCAAGCTCGCATTGAGGAGCTAGAAAGGGAGCTTGAAATCGCTGTGGAGAGGGAAAAAGATGCGATAGCTTTGGAAAGGGAAAACCAAATTTTGAAAGAGAGTATCATGAAATTTAAAGAAGGATACAAGCAACAAGTTTCTAAATTGAAGCGAAGCACACATTCGTTATCGGGTTCGTCAACTATTGGTGCAATGGGGGGATCTAGTTTTGCAGGGGACTCGTCGATGGCAAATGACCCTTTTTTTGCGTTTGGGAATCAGTCTACTACCGAAAGTGATAGTTTCCTAACAGAAAACAGGGGTGGAAACTTTGAGATTGAAGCTGGCCCTTCTCATGATCATTGTCGAGAAGTCAAGGCTCACTTGGATGCAAAATTACGAAATATTCTCAGTGAAAACGCAAAACTTGCAAAAGAAGTCAAGCGAATGAATGATAGATGGGAAAAGCTAAAAGTCAAAGCAAGACAAAAACAAAGGATTGGAAAGTCTAATCTATCGGGGAATTCAAGCCTTGCTAATTCATCAACTTTAGATGAATTTGGTAATATTTCTGAAACGGGGGGTTCGGTAAAAGCTGGAAGGGCGGCTTTGACTCTGAGCTCGAAGTTTAGTTCACCAATGGCCATTGAGGAAACCGAATCGGAAAACTCTGGTGAGCAAGGGGAAAAGGAGGAAAATTATATAGCTGATATCTCTGGCAAATCTGGTGTACTCAGAGTGACTGAAAACGCCCCGGAAATTAAATGTGTTAGTACTGATGATGAAGATGAAGATGCTAAAACCCCAAATGCCGACGTAAAGAATAAGGATATGCCCTTGGGGAATGAACACAAAAAGTTTAATGAAAGAATGAATGAATCAATAGCTACTAATGCCAGCACGGGAACAGTATTCTTTTCCACCAACGACATCACAGGGTCAAAGTTTTCGTAGTCAGAAGTCTAAATTGAGCTCAAAACTGGAACTGTATGAAAAGAAAACTTGACAAGTAACAAATTGCAGGACAATTTGTTTAATATGGCGCTGGTTGATGAGCAAAGGTGGAGCAGGAAGCTACATAGTGACTCTTTCTTTCCTAAACAAGAAAATAAAGCTCAGTAGACATGAAACTTCCGGCTTCAACATACAATAATAATTTGCGTTACGTGTGCCAGAATAAGGCACACACGTGATATAATTCATAAAAATGGCGGTGAATTTGTTTATGCTGTGATGGATATTTTGTGGGCGAAATTTGTTATTAATAACCACTGAAATGTTCATGTTGTTGAGGAGGATTTTCTCAGTCTCTGGTCTGGGCATTGTGTTTCTGTATGTCTCTTTTGAATAGCGTGCTGGAGTCTATTGATTGGGGTAGATTGGGTATATGTGGGAGGGAAAAAGTATGGATCAAGCCGAGAAACTTCGCTCAAGTGTACTGAAGGCGGCCTTGAAGCCATTGTGCTCTTCAGAAAAGGTTTGTATTTTGTTTAACTTTGAATCAAGCCATGAGTGCAAGCGAAAAGACTAACAACATATTCATACTTAGGATTATTATGTTGAAAAATGGAATTCTTTGCTAACTGACCGAAATGAGACACCGTTCTCTGAAGCGAAGAAGAAGGCAGTACGCAAATGGATTCCTTTTGACATGAGGCCAGCTGTATGGCAAGCAATCATTCTTCTCAACTTGAAAACAGAAGCCCAGATTTGCAAAAAGTATGAAGCCTTTAATGAAAGTGTGTTTGGGAGCAATCCACTTCCAAATACTTACCCTCTGTTTGGGAGTCGTTTGAACTTATCAGAATACTATCTTACAGACGCTGAAAAGCAAGGTGTGGCTCGGATATTGTTGATTCTCGGTGATCAACACCCTGAAATCACCCATAGTCCCGTGCTGCCCGTATTTGTGACCTTTCTGGCGCATTTCATGAAAGAAGAAATTGTGTATGAATGTGCAGCCTCGCTTGTGACCAGTAGAAGGCACCCATTCATGCCATCATCTACTATAGATTCCGCTGCTTCATCTTTCGCATTCATCAAACTTGTGAAACATATGGGTCCAAAGCGATACCAAAACGAACAGTTTTATCAATTTTTGGCAGAGTATTTTCTCAATGAAATGTCCTTTTGTGAATGGATTTTGTGCACGCTTCCTTTTGCATCAGCCGTACGGGTGCTAGACTGTATCCTCTTTGAGGGGCCAAAGATATATTATCGTGTCGGGTTGGGGATGCTGAAGTATATGGACGTGTGTGTAAAGAATGGAACTCAGTTTGAAATTGGAGAGTACAAGGAGATATTAAAAATTGGCAGAGCATGTGAAGATCCCTCAGTTTTGCTTGCTTATGCATTCGCTTATAGTCTTAGCTGGAAAGATGTTCACAAGTATTTGGAAGCCTTTAAAAGCACGGGAAAGGTCATGAGTGTGGCTTCAACAGAAAGCCTGGGCCCATACCTGGGAAGCAATCCATCATCGATTCTTTCGAGAGAGCAATTTTCGTCCGTATTACGATTTGTTCCTCCACGACATCGTGTTGAAGACACATCATCTGTTTTTCACACAGACCGTGATGGGTACAGCATGATTACTTTCTTTGCGAAATGTGAGCAGTTCTTCCCCACGCTACTGATTGTGCGAACTAGCAACAATGAGATATTTGGTGCTTTTCTGCCTCGCCCTTGGGTGGATAGGATGGGGGCTGCCGAGCAATCTGGGAGTATTCTTCATTCATCTAATTTCTTTGGAACTGGAGAAACATTTGTATTTTCAGTAGAACCCAAGCTTGCAAAGTACAGTTGGGAAGGTTCCAAAAATAGTATGTTTATGATGGGCAACAAAGAGTCGATATGTGTGGGTGCAGGAGGGGATGGGCCTGCTCTATATGTGGACAATTCTCTTCACAGAGGGATATCGCGGCGTTGCGATACTTTTGGAAGTGAATCCTTTACACATGAACAGCATGGTGAATTTTTTTGTGTATCACTGGAAGTAATAGCATTTTATCGCTAGATAAGGCAATATCTTTGATTAAAGTCAAGGAGTATTTTATTACAAGTATAAAGTGGTATGTTTAAGCAACTTGACACTCAGCGAGCCAGTCGACTGGCATCATTTCCTGTGCTCCATCCACAAATGATGACAGGGTGCACATTCTCGATGTGACATTAGCGCAAAAGGGAAGAATAATTTCCTGTTCGTCTCCAGAGATATCACGAGCTCGCAAACGAATATAAAAAGTATTACATTGTGACCTGAACAATTCAAAGACGAAATGGTATCCATTTGGGGGAATGCGTTCCTTTACAATGTCAAGACAGCTTTCCAGACCAAAAAAGGTTCTCTGATGGGCCGAGTAAATCGCAATCTTTGGTGCTGTTCCCATCGTCGCTTTTTTGAAATTGCTCACAAGCTCTTTTACCATATTTCCACCGTGAAGTCGCCTATGTTCACGGAATTGTTGAACATAATTCCACGCAGATAGTTCTGTCAAAAGCAAAAAATCTTCATTGCTAATTGGGGAAGGGTTCTTGCCGAGAAAGGAGAAACCATGTAAACTTTCTGTAGCGAGCGCTTCTTGAAGTCGATTGATATCGAAAAGGACAAGCTCCAAAGTCATACCTTCCCGAAATCCAGTAGCGTTCTGCATCCGTGATAAAAAAGCTTCATTCTCGGCAACTTTCGTCTTGTATAAGTTAGACTGGACCAAAGAAACCAAATACTTGCGATATTTGCGACAGCCTGAGTGCTTTGTCCATGGCCGTAACAGGCTCTCGCTCTCGCGTGGGACGCTATTGACAGAGACGGGGTGAAACGGAACTTGATTACCCTTTGCTCCATACATACTCGGACCTGAACCTGGAGGATACATCCCGAATGCCAAAGAACTCGCAGCCTGACCGGATCTCACTTCAGCCGAAGCGCGGAAATAAACGTGCTTTGGATTCCACGTCTCGCTAACAAAAGGATTTTTGCTGGTAATGTACTCTTCGCGCAACCATTCCCCAACCTTGAAGTTTTCAAGAACCCCCAGACCAGTGAGAATTTCCGCATTGGGCCATTTGATGCTAGACTTGGGTATACTACACAATATAAACATATAACACTTCCTTAAATTTCCAATCTCAATCTACAGAAATAAAAGCAACCACTGGTTTACATTAACAAAATGCTTACAATTTCTTCGGAGTAATGATTCCATGACGCACAATAACAGAAGAATGAATAAGTGATAAATCTGCTAACGATACTCCTTCACAATGCCCCACTTCGGCAAGTTCCCTCTTTCCCTCAACACCGACACATCCAATATACAAAAACACAGCAATGTGGATATATTGCAAAGTGATTATCCATACAACCCACCAAGTCAACCCTTGGCTTTTCCCACATTTCATACTGAAACTTTCGTGCCACAAATTAACAAAACACCCACAATACAAATTACAACTCACACTTCTAAGTCACATCACCTCTTCAGAATCTACAAGTTGAAAACAAATCCGTAACCCCGTTCCGTAGCATTCCTTTGGCCTCTCCAGCTGCTGACTCTCTCAGGTCTCAGCTGACAGCTCTCTAGTACAGTCTACATGCTATGTAGGCTGTAGCTAAATGCCGAATGTTCATCAAAAATTCCGCAATTTTGTTGTGTAAAAAAAATAAAAACAAGAATAAACAAGAAGTACATGTAATAAATTATGGGGTTTGTGGTGTGGTGTTTATTTTTAATTTTTATTTTATTTTAGTGAATTGTGGTGTTGGGATTATTTTTTTGTTAAGTGATTTGGGGAGTTATGGCCATGAATTTCGTTAAGCGAGAGCAGCTTGGCTTCGAGGATGCCGAAGAGTTTGACAGCCAATCGGACGATGATATATTAATGGATAACCCGGACGAGCTTTCCGGTGGAATGCTTACTTTGGGAACGGCAGCAGGGGATGAAATCGACAGGGAACTGCAGAAGAAGCGAAGAGAAAGTCCTCGGAGGGCGAGTGATTGCTCATCAGAGAGCGAAGTATCAAAGAAACGAGTTATTACACGAAAGAATCTATTAAATATGCTTCAGTTGTGCACTAAAAACTTGATCGAATATGCTGTTGAGTCTGTTCATGTTGTAGATGAAAGCAATGAGACACTGCAACATTTTTTTATCATTATGGAGAATATATTCCAGCACGGCTTAAAGCGACAAGGTTATATTATGCGCCTTTTGAAGAGTGAAGAGTGGACTGATAACTTTGCTCCAAAGGACTTCTGGGGCTTTGTAGAAAATTTGGGGAAAATTGATGATAGGTCGCTTGGAGTGTTTGAAAATATTAGAAACATGCCAAACTTGCACACAAATCAAGGAAGGTGCCGTGCCTGGTTGAGACTTTCCTTTATGCAAAGAACTCTATCTGAAAGCTTTAAAATTCTTCAAAGCCAAAAAAAGCTCCTAGAAGATTGGTATGAAGATTTTGCAGTAATGCGCTGTGAAGAGGGTGTGGTTGTTGCAGGGTTATTGGTAGGTCTGGATACAATTGACTGCAATGTGTGCCTCAAAGGCGAAGCGCTAGACAAACAGCAAGATGTTATTGATATGAGTGTGTATATGTCTGAAAATCTAAAATTCAGATCATTATACAAAGAAAAGGGAAAAGAGTTAGTTGAGCGAAAATCTTCGGACCCACTTACAACCATTAATTCAATGAGGGACCAAAAAGCTTATTTGGAGGAACTTAATCGCAAGCTTAATGTAAAGTTAGCTGAAGCAGAGTCTCGGACATCATTAGCCAAAAAAGAGTTGGAGCAGTTGAAAGAAATATATAAGGTCGCAATTAGTGCCAACGCAGATTTAAAACATGTTATGGAAGATTACAGGAAGGAAAGAAGTCAAGAAAAGTCGGTCTACGAAAGACATGTAAAGGGACTCAAAGAAGATCTAGAAAGAGAGAGAGAGTTGACTCTGGCACGAGCCAACGAACATCGGGACCTTGTCTTGGCGATGAAAAAGCAGCACGAAACAGAAATGCTTCTTCGGCAGGATCTTGAACGAGAGCTTCAGAACACCAAAACTGTAGTCAAGATTAAGACTGAAGACTTGGAAGGATTTCAAAAAGATCTTGAGACAAAGGATAAGATTATTTCTGACTTAAAAAATGACCTGGAGCGGGTGAAGCAAGCCAATCTGAACTTGATAGTGAATGGTGCATCCTCGTCTGAATCGACTACGAACACAGAAGCACCCGTCGAGGGTGAGCGGGACAGGGCAGTTGTAAATTTGGAATCCAGGCTTAGGCTTGCAGAGGCTAAGGTTTTGGAAATGGAGCGTAAAGAAGAAGATATTCTCAATGAAATGGGACTTATAAGAGGGCAACTCAAGCGCGCATCGATAGGCAAAGCCGAAGCGGAAAAGAAATACAAGAATGAGCAGGAGCTGAGAGCATTTGCAGAGAGAGATTTGGAAAGTGCACTTAAAAAGATTAATGAATTGCAGAAGCAACTTGAAGCTCTTTCGAAGGTGGAAAGTGAAAGCAAGAGAGTTTTAACTCGAAATAAGCTGCTAGAAGAAAAACTGGAATCTCAGAAGCAAGCAATGCTGAATATGGGGGACAATGCTTCTTCATCGTCAAGTACTACATCGATTGGCCGATTGGCTGAGAAAGGACCGAAAAGCTCAAATGAAAGTGATGCTAACAAATGTGGTATTTGCAATGAGCAATTTTCTTTAGAAAAGCGGAAAGTAGGTATCATATCATGAGAGAAATTGTATTTATATTTTATATGTAATTGGAACAGTAGTTAATCGTATTTTTGTGTATGTAAATAGCAACACTGCAGGCAATGTGGAGGTGTCTTTTGTCAGTCTTGCTCTGATAACTCAGTGACGATGGGGCATTCCTCGAGGTCTGTGCGAGTGTGCAACAATTGTATTAAAAAAACTGCATCTGGCAAGGGATAAAACAAAAAGAATTCATTCTCTTCGAAGTTCTACCACTGCTATATTCTCATTTTCTTAAAAGACGTATGCCACTAATTTATTAATTTTCAAAATGTACATAACCATAAAATACAATATGATGGTCATTTGTCGAAGGCCCAGTTAATCTTCATTTGCACGTATACACATTTTACGCATTTCCATTAAGCTTGTTTTGATAGATTCAATCATACGCTCAACATTCTCTGTTGGCTTATCACTTCTTGAAGAACAGTGAATATGCAGTTTGTTTGCGTAAAAAAAGTATGACACACCAAATCCGTCATCAGCGACGGCCCCGAATCCACCACCTGCATTGTGCTTCTCTTCTGGGAAAAGATGGGCTCTTTTACCGGTAAACTCGTATCTGATTGGGGTCTGACTTGTAGAAAGTGTAAACGGGAGGTTATAGCCGCTTGACTCAAACAAAGGGAGTTCAATGCCAGTAGCCATGCTCAAAATGCGAAGTCCCATTAGGTGTCGATCAACTCCGAGACCCTCTGATGCTTCCTTTGCAAGTCTAACGTGATTCTTGCAAGCTCTAACCAATAGTTGCTTCCTGTCTTTATCGTTTATCATTGTATTTTCCATACCTCGTACAAATTCTGATAATGCATCAGAGCACGAACGAATAGTTTCCGTTCTACCATTGAGGAATTGTCTTGTCGAAGCTGATTCATACGTCAAAGCAAACTTTCCCGTTAATTTAAAGTAAGCCAACTGAATTGCACATTGTAAGAATCCATCTGGGCTAACTTTTTGGGCCTTAATAAACTCTTTTCCATACTCATGAAAGTACATCAACTGAAAGTCAAATTTACTAGCGTGTTCTTCGCCTTTCTTAAAAGCAATTTCCAGTGCATCTTTTAAGTCTGCATTCAAATCCCATCCCATTCCAATTGGGGCGGGACCAGCAAGCGGTCTAACAGGAGAATCGTCGTACTTTTCACTTGCAATGAAATGCTCAAAGGGGTGGCCCGGAACAGAAGCGTCAACTGGAGTATGCTCCATGTTACCACCAAGGCGTCCATCAGCAAAGCAGATCGCATTTATCTTATCAAACCATTTGTTGTGCCCTCCTCCCCACATGTAATGTAGTTGGATATCCCGAGCATTATCGATTGCATTAGGGATGGAAAAATCTTCCAAAGAGATGCACAAAACTGCCTCGTCAATGGCCGCAAGAGTTTCCCTGTTTCTTTGAGACAACTTTTCCAGATTATTTCTGATCTCAGCCCATCTTGTTCGATTCTCAGAAGTGAAAACTCCAACGGGGTCTCCATTTTCAACAGTATTCTCAATGATGTACTGCAACTGACTTTCGATATATGAAAGAGGATAAATCTCATCATTCTCACTAACAAGCATGACCTTCCATGGCACATCTTTTCTGAATACAACGGCATGTTTGGTATCTGGATACTGTACAAGTTCATCCTTCAAAAGACCAGGAATTCTTGTAGTGCCAAAGTTCGCCTTGTAACCTTGCATACACACCGGAATTATGTCCATTGCACGATATGCGCGAAGAACTGGGGGAGCTTTGCGAACAACACCGAAGTACTGAGCGACACAATGTCGCAAATAATAAGCAGCTCTTTTCACTTGAGGTCCTGGGGGGGGTTTAGTCATGCAGTCGGTAAAGTAATAACTACACAATGATTATATTAATAACGTTGAAATGAGAAAACTTTCAAATTTAGCTCATTAGAACCGTTCATACTTACTTTGAGTTAAAGGGGAGAGGTTGACGGCTATACAAGTAGGCAAAATCAAGCCACCACTGCTGAACCCAGTTTGCACAAAACGGGTTCCATGCTCTGAGGACGAGCAACGTCTGCAATATATACCCCTTAAGACCAAGGGATTCTCGCACTTTTGCTTTAGTCTCGGCGTACTCTTCCTTATTCAACATAGGATGAACACTTTTGAGAAATCGTGCAGCCGTGTCTTTAAGATTCGGAACTGGCAGGCGAGGGAGACAGCTTTGGAAATACATTGCATCAGGCTTTCGGAACTTCATCATCGACAAAATTCCAAAGTAGAGTTTCGAAGACCAAGCATGTGGATGAAATACCCAGCCACGATATACAAGCATGATTCTCATCATAAACAACTCAATGTACTCCACGACAGAAAATAATAGTGAGAACGGAGAGAAGCTCTTTTCTTTCGTTGAATATAAATTCTTTAAGCTGGAGACACTAAAAACATCAGAGATGCTTCCAACAAGAAGCCCTGAGCTAGCACGCTCATCCGGCTTGGCAGCGTTCTCCGAACACGAAGACCTCGCATTCTCACTATTTGTTTCTTCACAAGACGCAGCCATATCCCCAATCTTACAAAGTACACAGCAAGAAAAATATGGTACACAGCACACACAGTAAGCAGATAGAGAAGAAGAATCAGTTAGAAGAGAATCAGTTAGAAAAGAATCAAGCAATAAGTAAATCGCAATCGCTGAATCCAAATAGTCCTTCAGCACCGGGTGTGAACAAGGAGGGGTCTGGGTGGCTACCACGAGGTGTGAAGAGGAGTCTCCATCACTTCAAGTTCAGCAGTACTGTCAACTAATACTCAACCCGGTGCTGCAGCGGGCACTGGGCAACCTGCAGTTTTGCATAATTGAAACAAAAATTAAAATAATAGCAGAAAAAACAAAAAAAGACCCAAAACGAGCCATTGGTGGCTGCAATTGGAATTCCTCCGCTAAATCATCATAATTCATAATTGTCAACTTGCGGGAAGAAAAGTCCTCAAGCCTCGAGGGGCGGTCATCATGGAATATAGAAATTGTGCATTGGGTTATGAGACAGTCATATTTGTGTACCTGTCAAGTGTCACCTGCTGATGACCGAGGAACTTTAGTCTCCTCTACTCAGGGCCGCTCTCGGATTTTCGTCCTCGCAGCCAAAACTGGGTTATTTTGGCCGGCTGGGTTATTTTTTGTACCGGGTTTTCATAGTTAATAACCCAGTTACTGGAAGGCTGTCCACCCATTTCTTTAGTTTTCCGAGCCGGTAAGCCTTGGAATCATGCACTGAACCGGCGAACTCTGCACTCACGAACATAAATCGCTTTTTGGAATCGCACATCGCTTGCACATTGAAAGCATCAACTCCGTAGTGCCCGTTGAAATAGCTGACTTGGTCGGGGACGCCTTTACCTTTCACTGAATTGCTCTTCGCAGTGGGTTTCTTTATAGCACAGACCCATCCGTCTAACGCACTGACCACACCTTTGAAATACCTGCGAGCAGAACCCTTCAAATCAACTTTTTTCCACCCTTTTCGCACTTTCTGGTACTGGGTGGGTGTGCGTGGAAGTCGCAAATTAAGCTCTTCGCATTGTTCTACAGCTTTAAAGAACCTCACAAAGCACCTGTATACAGTTGACTTACTGCGCAAACCGGCCATCATCGCCTCAACATACCTCCCACCACCCATTATTCGGAGAGTCATTTGAACTATATTCTCTGCTGAGGCCACTTGTCATTTTCATGCTCGATTGAACCGGAAAAAGATCTACCTTGAGAGTGCAAAAAACCTTATTTTTCCTGGCCTGGTAAAATACGAAAAGTATTTGGAGTTCTGCAAAAGGAACAAAAAAAACCCCAGAGAGACTGGAGAAATGCGAGTTGGACTTTATTAATGAGAAATATTAGCTAGTGGTATACCTAAGATGAGCAAAATTCATAAATTCCATCCTGTGATTCAAAACTTGGCCACCAAATTACGATAGGACATACAGTATAAACATATGAGAAAGTGCTCAACAAACTTTGGGACGATCGATATGATGAAACGAACGAGCGGAAAGAGCTGGTGTCATTGAACAATGAGATGGTGAAGATGGGTGTGAATCTTTCTCAAACGCAAATTGTCCCCAATAATTTGGTGAAACTCCTGAAGGAGATGCATAAGGGTATGGAAGAGGGGAAAAAAGAGATAAAAGAGATGAGAAAAGAGATAAAAGAGATGAGAAAAGAACTGAAAGAGATTAAAAAAGAGCTGAACGGGACAAAACGGAACCTGAAAGAGGCGGGAAATGAAATGCAGTTAGGAAATCAAGAGTCGTGTTCTTTAACGCCAAATGTTACTGGGGAACCTTCAGGGGATAACTATTTCCTTTTCCACGAGCTGTCCGAATTGCTCCCATGTCAAATCAGGTTTTTGCACCGGAGATTCCACTGAAGGTTCCCCAGTAACATTTGGCGTTAAAGAACACGACTCTTGATTTCCTAACTGCATTTCATTTCCCGCCTCTTTCAGGTTCCGTTTTGTCCCGTTCAGCTCTTCTTCAATCTCTTTCAGTTCTTTTCTCATCTCTTTTATCATGATGGCTTTCGGCCTATACTGTTGCCAAACAATGAAGAACCCCACAGTACCGGGAGGTGCAATAACAAACTAACTCTTCTAAGCTTTTTGGAAGAGCTTGCAAGGATACGATCCATGGTCGGTTTGACATACTCATCGAGCGAGCTTGCGAGCGATTCCTCCTTACTGATCAACAATTTAAATACACTCTTAGGGCGTCCTCTGATTGGCTCCTGGAATTTGGGCTACTATCTATAACCCTAAAGAAGAAAATGGCGAGCGAGCCGACCTTTAGGTCATTGCAATTTTCCTGCTGACTCTTCTTGAGAAAGGCAGTCATCTTATCGTTGATAGTTTGAAGGGACCGCTTGGGACCCTATCCTGTGGGCCTGGCATCAGCAAGTAGCAACCTCCTTGTCAGGGTTCGCTGTGCGTGGGTGTTCGGAGACAGCTGTTTCGTTTGGGCTATGATTGATGGCGCCTGACGTTCCTGTGGCCGTGGATGGGCAGTTTCACATGGAAGTGGCAGTTTCACAAGGGACACTAAAACTATAGAGTCCCTTGCAGTTTCAGGAGCAACACGTGGTAGGGGTCGCTCTCCGTTTGGAATCGGGCCATTTTCATCAATTAATGTACTCTGCGTAGCAGTTCCTCAACGACGACGTACACCAGGATACTTTGTGTTTGAGCCCAGAGTCAGCAATTATTACACATGGGCTTTTGCCTACAGAGTCTTCTCTATCCCCCCTCGTCACTTCACCGTTTCCAACACAATGGATATTGCCTCAGCAATTATGCGGTACAAGTCCCGTCTTCCCTTTCAATTTGTTATTATTATTTTATTTGTTACAATTATTAGTATGATATATTAAAGGAGGTGCTTATAATATTATTGTTCTAGTCGAAAAGTTCAGCCTTGAATCGGAAACAGTCACTGCGCACTGCCGTGTCTTTGGTTAACGAAAATTACGTTTAACTAAAGGCCTTCTCCAAGAATGTTTTGAGTTCAAACGTGTGTTGGGCTTTGCTACCAGTAGCAGTTGCGGCAAGAGTATCTCTTCCAACATACGAAACTGGACGAGCAGTGCCCTCTTTCTCATACGCAGTTTCAAAACGAGGTCTAACGTAAGTCCATGCACCTTGGTTTCTGGGTTCTTCTTGACACCAGGCAACTTCCGCTCCGGGGTAGTCCTTGGATTGTCTCAGCACTAAATCGTAAGGGAACGGAGACAGTTGTTCAACTCGAGCAATGGCAACATCCTTAATACCTCTATCTTCTCTTTCTTTCAAAAGGTCATAATAAACTTTTCCGCTACAGAAAATAAGCTTGCGAACATTTTCGGGGTTCTTTGCTGGCTCGCCCTCTTCGGGTATGACGCGTCTGAATCTGGTACCCTCGCTCATTTCCTCAACACTCGACACGGCAAGTCGGTGTTTCAAAAGTGACTTGGGACTCATAACAATAAGCGGTTTACGGAATTCACGATGGATCTGTCTTCTCAAAGCATGGAAGTAGTTAGCTGGGGTTGTGCAGTTCAACACTTGCCAATTTGACATCTGAATTTGCTTTCTCACAGCATGCTCCATATCGGGGTATTCATTTTCTGCATCATTTGCCATTTGCAAAAATCTTTCCAAACGAGCACTAGAGTGTTCAGGGCCCATTCCTTCAAAGCCATGGGGCAAAAGCATAACGAGGCCACTCTGACGAAGCCACTTTTCTTCCCCAGAAGAAACAAACTGGTCAATAATACACTGTGCAGTGTTCGCAAAATCGCCAAACTGGGCTTCCCAAAGTACAAGGGAGTTGGGTGAGGTCATGCTATAACCAAGCTCAAATCCCAACACAGCATATTCGGACAAATTACTGTTTGAAACAGAATACGCCGCTTGGTTAGGAGACAAGTTTTGGAGTTGACAGAATACATCTTCGCTATTTTGATCATGTAGAACATGATGGCGGTGACTGAAAGTTCCTCTCTCAACATCCTGTCCACTGAGGCGAACATGGGTGCCCTCTAAGAGTAGAGTTCCAAAAGCCATGGCCTCAGCAGTGGCCCAATCGATACCATGACCTGCCTCAACGGCCTTAGCACGCGCCTTCAAAATCTTTCCAATAACTTTATGAACGGTGAAATCGGAGGGAACAGTGGAAAATGCTTTACCAATGCTGTTTAGCGTATCAACTGGGACACCGGTGTCTTGGATTCTTCCGAACTGCTTCTTACTCAAGAAGCCTTCCCATTTGGACTCAAGCCAATCCGAGTTCTTGGACACAAGTTCTTTGCTCTTATCATAAGCATTTTCGCAAATATCCAAATATTTCTTCTTTTCAAGATCAACTTCATCCTTAGACACGTTACCTTCTTCAATTAGTCTTTTTGAATAAAGCTGCGCGGTGGGGAGGTGCTTGGCAATCTCCTTGTACATAGTTGGCTGTGTGAACAAGGGCTGATCGGCTTCATTGTGGCCATGACGGCGATAGCACACAATGTCAACGACAACATCACGTTTGAACTTCTGTCTCCATTCCATAGCAAGATTGCAGCATCGCACAACAGCTTCAGGATCATCTCCATTGACATGGAAAATTGGAGCATTCACTGTCTTGGCAACGTCTGAGCAGTATGGTGAAGAGCGAGAGAAACGTGGATCGGTGGTAAAACCAATCTGGTTGTTTACCACAATGTGAATTGTTCCCCCTGTTGTGTAACTAGGCAAATCACTCAAACCAAAAGTTTCGAAAACAACTCCTTGACCAGAAAATGCGGCATCCCCGTGAAGAAGAATAGGCAGCACCTTATTTCTTTCTACATCTCCCTTGTAAAACTGCTCGGCTCTAACCTTGCCATTAACGACTGGGTTGACAGCTTCCAAATGAGAAGGGTTAGCAACAAGAGAGATATGGATTTTCTTTCCACTGAGAGTTGTTCTGTCATGGGAGAGACCCAAGTGATACTTCACATCACCGGAACCTTCTTGATCGGGATCCAAGGAAGAAGTGAACTCTCCAAAAATATTCTCCAATGGTTTTCTAATCACATTGCCCAAAACATTAAGACGACCTCTATGAGGCATGCCAATGACAACGTTTTCAACACCAAGGTCAGCACCCAAATCAATAAGACTCTTCATTCCTGGGATTAAACTTTCACAGCCTTCCAAACCAAAGCGCTTTTCAGCGCTCCATTTGCTCGCCAAGAAGGTTTCAAACCCGTCTGCCCTGATAAGGCGTGCCAAAATAGTCTTCTTATCCTCTTTGCTGAATTGGAATTTCTGCTCCAATTCAATCTTCTCTCTAATCCAATTGCACTCCTTTTGGTTTTGAATATGCATATACTCAACACCAATGGTTCCACAATAAGTCTCCTCCAATCTCTTGATAAGTTCCCTCAAGGTAATAGTCGATTTGTTACCCATGAAGCCAGTCGACATTTCTTCTCCAATGGCTACATTAAACTCCCTATCTAAATCCGCCTCAGTAAAACCATAACTTTGATACTGAATTTCAGCGGGAATACTACCATCAAGATCCGCTTCAAGAATTCCTAATGGGTCAAGCTTTGCCACATTGTGGCCGCGAACCTGATATCCGCGAATAAGGGCATGGACATTCAAATGATCCTGAATGACCTTCGCGGAAGTGGGTCCCCCAGACATTGCATCACCACTTGAGGCTCCTTTCGCTCCCAGAGCGGGCGAAGGCTGAAAGCTTCCGGTGCGAAAATAAGCATCCCAAGACTAGAAGAATAAAGAACGCATCACGCACACGCACACAAATTAGTTTTCCTAATTAGAACTGGTTACGAAAAAAAAGCCCCTCAAACAACAGTCACAGTTACTTACCGCATGAACGCTGCTAGGATCATTCTTCCACGAGCGGTACATTTCATCAACATAAGGTCCCGTGGTTCCATTCATGAAATTGTTGGCACCAAAGTCCGAACCGGACGAATAAAAGGCCTTGCTGGAACAGCAAGTAATTGGTCTAAACATAGAACCTTCTTTAACAGCAGCTGCAGTTGCAGCCTGCTTTTGGGCTCTCAGAGCTGTGCGCAAAGCAGATCTAAACATAATTCAATCCTCTTCTGATCCTACAAGTAAGATAAAATATAAAATATTATCTTCAATAGATCTTCTCTTCTCTCGATCTTGATCTGGATCTGGATCTCCTCTTTTCTACCGGTATACAAACCTCTACTTTATATACATGAAGCTGGACATAAAAGCATTAAAAGCTGAGGGGGGCTGGACTAGGGGGGCTGGACGATGGTGATCCACGGGAAGTGGGAGCAAAAGGAGGGTGCTTTATGGGGGAGTTGAGGGTTAGGGGATGCTGTAGCTCCACTATCTCTGCGGGGGCGTACTATATTGTAATTATAAGTCATAGAATTTTATATATATAAGGAAAAAGCTGCTTTATTATTTTGATCCAGTCGATATAAATTGATTATCTTTCATCATGTACAATAATAATTTTAGCTGCGCCTATTCTTTGCCTCACATGAGCAGCTACTTATATAGTGCTGGGGGCGTGTCAACTATCATAGCTACAGTAATTTTAATATCACGTTCTGAAGATACGATGACATGAGCAGCTATGTAATACTTGGACGGCCATATAGTCTGTTAATTGTCACCATCCATATTGAGATATCTGTGAACATGTGCAGACCACTGCACTGAAGCCTCTCGAAAAAGCTTTTCAATTTCTCTCCACACCCGACTGGAACGAGTGTGTCCTATTGTGTTAGTGGTCAGGGGCTAGCCCCGCCAAAATGCACAAGGTCAATTGCTTTTTTTTCTTCAGTACATTTTACGGCGCAAACAACTGGCGTTTTCAGTCACTAACCCCTTGTTTCATTAAATGCTTTAACAGTACCTAGATTCTAGGATTCGAAACAGGTTCTACTTTCCAAACATTCTAATTCTACATGCACGTTCTGCTCGATTTCAAGTCCCATCATTCACCAGCTAAAGCTCCCAAGAACATCTTGATCAGTGGCTCGGCAATTTCAACTATTGATTGGCTTATTTTTGCAATATGTATTTCGAATACCCCTAGCGAAAAGCATGTAAACCCCTTTCGCTCTTGACATGTATCAAAACTGACAGCTGTAAGAGACTAAGCCATGTTCTTCATCCGATACTATTCCGTTGCCCTTGACCCAGCTTCAGAATCGTTGACTGCCTCCGATGTGACATAAGTATCTTCTTTACCTCGAATCGGATTTGCAAAGGATACAGATATAGATTTTCCGAAAACTTCGGCACCTTCAAGGTTAAATTTCGCTTCAGCAGCATCCTCACTTTCTTCAAACTCGACAAAAGCGAAACCTCGATGTTTCTGCGTTTCATAATCCAAAGGCATATTTACGCTCACTATCTCACCAAAAGGCATCACCAGAGCCCGAACAGTGTTTGCATCGGCTTCGTCAACCAATCCACCTAAACATAAAAGGAAAACAAAACATAAACGAGTAAGCCATACGTACAAAGCCAAACACTCACGTCACTGCACACGTTCACTAAGCAATTCAGTCACAACACATACCTACATACAGATTACGCTTATGGGCCATAATGTGAGTTATTTCTATATGTCCTTGATCCTCTATATCACCCCAATACGATTCTCACCTCCACAACAACACAACAAATCAAAACACACACTGACACTGCAGGTAACCAATAAAACAAACAAACCAACAGAGGACTATGATACGATCATCATGTGGCTTTCCGATCTATGTACGCCCCATGAGGTTGCAAAAGCGCAGCTGATCGCATTTTAGTGAAAATCCAAGCGCAAGCGAGGCCCATAGTGAACTGTATAGCGGTGTGCGTGCACGGGACCAACCGCTTGCTATATTTGCTTTTTCGCAAGCGGGGAAGTACAAGCGACTTCTTTTTTTGTACGATTTTTTTTTTGCACGTCTTTGCAAGCGATTGCCAGAACCGCCGGAAGTGGGAACGCAAGGGAAAATTGCTTGCTTTGACAAAAATTCAAGCGATTTTGCAAGCCCTGCTGGAACGCAAGCGCAACTGGTCCTTGTACCATTTTCTTATGGGTAAATGATTCGGCACATGAGCTTCCAAATCCCCCTCCATGTAGATCAAATTGGAACTTGCTTGAAATCTATTTTTAGGAATATCTATGATCTTTCGCATTCTCGCGTGTATTCCAGTGTGCCGGATATTTCCATCACCATCTATTTCCTGATTCAACTTATGTTCCCCTTGAACAAAACTTCTCCGCTTTTGTTCGTGTCTTTCCAAAGTTTCCTCGTCAACGTAACCATTTCTATGATCGTCTGACCGGCTCACATAGAATTGTCATTGAGAGGGCTGACCATCCAGCTGCTACATTTCCATTTGAATGCTCGCACTAAACACCGGAAACAGGGATAATTGGAAGTCGCCCCACCCCAGCAGGTGCACCGTGACAACGCCACCGAGTCGCCTATTTAGCTTACTGGGTAAATTTTGAAATGTGTAAACTCTGGTCTATCCCCTTCCTCGTGATCGTCCGCTGTGCTTAGTGAATCTAGTGCTTCCCCGAGACCATCACTTTGTTCGTTGAATTCTTCCAATAAATAAAACAGTCTTCCCAAAAGAGTGGAAACGTTGTCATTGTTGTCACGCAGGTTGGTGACACACCATGGTAGAACATTGCCCCTCCTCACACAATACGTCGCTTCAAAGTTCAAAACACGGACGGAAAAGATTTTTTTTTTTTGCTCTCCCTGCTTTTGCTGCATTATTTGCTTTCATTGCCTTTGTTTCCCTCTTTTTCTTGAGAGGGATTCACCGGGAGTTTGTTGGTTTTGTGAAGATAAATGCGCGTTTCCATTTGTCATTTGAAACGAAAGCAAACTCAGAAAAGCCTGAACAAAAGCGAAATAGCTCATTTATTGTGCTTCGAGAGAGATGCAGGGAACGCTACCACTTAAGGGAGGAATGCTCCCCTTTTGGTCAAATTCTAAACATTTACATAGAAACGAGACCTGATCAAGAACATGATAGAGAACTATATCGCCGTGACGTCTTTCTGGATATTCAGTTTCTGGTAAAGTACGAAGAAGAGGCCTCTACCATTGCCACAGATGACGGGGATCCTGAAGATTTAAGTGGATTACAGCATGTGCACTACCCAATACGATATGCTATTGGTCTAAACGAAGAGGAGCGAACTTGTGCACGAGCTCGGACGTATATGCGTCGACATCCGAGGGTTCGCCTTGATCATGTAGAGGATTGCCAAGTTATAGTGGCCAACTTTGTAAAATTTAACAGACTGCCTGACCGATTGGCAGACGAAGGCTTCGTTGACGCCGAAGAACAAGTCGACAACGAACGCGAGGCGGCTGCAGGCGATGAGGAGAACAATGAAGCTCGAGCCCATTTACGGAATCAACGTCGGAATCAGCCAAGAAGGCGATGCCTTGAGCGCCCAACACTAAGCGAAAATGAATTTGTATCTAGGTAAAACTATGATTCGTTATTCAGGAAGCAACTTTAACGAAGAGTAGCGTTTGTGGGGAAATGAAAGCAATTGTTGAAATCAAAATGTGAGAGTCTATTTCCTAATCAGTTACGGGGCGTTTGTAATCCCATAAATTGTGGATGTGCTTGAAAAACCACAACGCTTACAAAACCTTTTGCAAAATGCCTGTCCCTTAGATCAAGCCATTTGCGGTTGCGTTCCAGTAACGCTTGCAAAAACTGCTTACACAAACGCTTTCATTTCGGGGATACTAGCACACTCGCTTGCACAACAGTTTGCGTTTCAGGGACGCTTGCACACTCTCCGAGAAGCAAGCACCTCACGCTTGCGTTCCAGCAGGGCTTGCAAAATCGCTTGAATTTTCGGCAAATTAGTAAGCAGTTTTCCCTTGCGTTCCCACTTCCAGCTGTTCTGACATCGCTTGCAAAAAAATAAATCGTACAAAAAATGAAGTCGCTTGCACTTCCCCACTTGCGAAAAAACAAATATAGCAAGCGGTTAGTCCCGTGCAAGTACACTCCTATACAGTTCACTATGGGCCATGGGCTTCGCTTGCGCTGCTCTTTTGCAAGCTCCATGGGACGTGTTATTACTATTCAAGCCTCGCCTGTGTGCGACACGGTTTGCATTTTGATTAACCCACCTTTGGGGTTGATTCCCTGTTAGAGCTTCTTAGTTGAGTTGATGTTGGATTTGCTGCCCCCCCTCTAGCTGAAGGGAAAGAGGCCACGTGTGTGTGTATTAAAGGAGTTGGATGAGTCCTGATAGTGATATGATATGACCGCATAGGATAAAAATGGCTGGTGATTATAGGCAATTGAAAGAGTGTGCTCAGCGCCAGGTGGACGAGGTAGAGGTTATTCGGAGCATGTACCCTGACGAATTTGCATTTGAAACTGGGGAAGCGACATTTGAGACACTCAAGGTGGATTTGGAGCAAAGCGAAGATGCTATCAATATTGGTCGTGTGAGTAGTGGTGCCTCTGTATTTGCATTTTCATTGTGCATAAGATTTCTTGATTCTGAAGAATGTGACGAGAAAGATAAATATGAAATCAAAGTTACTTTTGAGATTCCATCTGGATATCCTTTACTTGAGAGTGCATCTATGGGTGTTTCGTCTAGCTCACTGGAAAGAAAAGTATGCAGTGATATGGCATCCAAAATCAAAGAGCACTGTGAAAGCCATCAAGGAAATGAAGTAGGCTTAACCGTCCTTGAGTTTGTTCAAGAGGCTTTTCCTGAACTAGTTAAAGGCTTGCAGACAAAAGCCACCTCTACAAAGGCTGAAAAAAAGGCAGAAACTGTGCGGAATCGAAAGACGGAATTGGCTGTGTGTTTATTCTGGATGCATCACATAAAATCAACAACAAAGAGAAAGAATATTATTGCATGGAGCAATGAACTCTCTCTAAGAGGTAAGGCTGGTAGGCAAAACTTTCCTTACCTGAAACATAAAAATCGTAACTAATCTTTATTTTTTCGAAAAAGGTTATTCCAAGCCTGGATACCCTGGGATTGTTGTAGTTGAAGGAGAAAATGAAGACGTTTCTGAATATATCCGTAGATTGAAGGCTTTGAAGTGGAAGGCCATTGCTGTCCGGTGTCATCAATTGTTTGAAATTGAAAGTGGAAAAAGTCTGGAGGAAATGAGGCATATTGGCGATAGTATGTGTGAATTGGAAACAATGTCTCAGCTTTCTGAAAGGTGAGTTTTACCTTGCAAAGTACCATAGTCTACAGTCAGCTTCTAAATATTTTGTTGTTCTGCTTTTTTACTATGCGTATTAGGATGAGATTGGCCGATTTGGAAGATATAATGATGAGTGCTCTTAAGTTAACAAAGTAGTTAATGACAATCAAAGCTTTTTACATGGCAGACTGCTAACTTATGATATTCATATTTATTAATGGAGAGTGTTTATTCATTTCCTCCATATTCTCGAGATTGTGTATAGTATGGCTGGTCAGGATTGTCTGGTTTAGAATTGTCAGTTGCGACTGACACTGTAGGTTGCTCCCAGTACACTTGGTTCTGGGTTGCACTTGGATAGGGAGTGCTCTTTTTTGATGAGTGATAAGCAGGTTCTGTGGGCATAGGCATGCTACTTGGCAAAGGAGGTGCTGGGGCTTGATTTTGTGAGGGTTCTGTAAAATATGTCTTGTAGTCATATACTTCTTCTTGGGCTATGCCGGACATTAATCTATCCATATCTATTACACATGTGTCGAGTTTTGGAGCTGCTCGCACAGAATTGTGCATGTCCTGCTGTCCGTATCCAGAAAAATTAGGCTGCATGCCACTGGCTGGGTAGAGAGGATGTAGATTGGGACTTTGAGGATACTGTAAAAATTGATGTTTAGTTAAACTTTGTAATCTCTACCTCAAATAGTTGCACACGCCTTACCTGATTTGATGGATTGCTCATTTGAAAATAACTTCAAGTGCGTTTGGTTTGCAGGGTTTGTTTTGAAACCGGGAATGTAAGTGAAGTGACCGTTTGTTTTATGTATATATTTCTTGATTAAGAACTCGGTGGAAACAAATAGGGCTAAATAAAAGCAGTTACTGTATTCACGCACAGCGTGTTCCTTGTCAAATCCTGTACAACAGAATAAAAATTATAAAGCAAATAAGCTACAGCATGTAAAATAGTGAAGCCCAACCTTTTTGCAATCGTGATCGAAAGTTTTTGCACCGTGAGAGAAGGGATCCTCAACTTTGATTTCCTTCCTATATCTCAATTCATCCGTTTGAACTTTGAATCAGCAAAAAGTGACCAAAAGAGCCTCAAAATCAGAGAATAAGAAAATGAAAAAAATGAAAAAGGAAATATTACAAAATTCCGAGGTTATGGCACAAGAACTGCAGGAAGAATTATAGGAAAAAGGAAAAATAAACAAACTGCACTTTGCACTAAAATAAATCACAGGGAGGCCTTGGGTAGGGCTAGGGGATGCACAAGGGGAAATCCATAGATAAGAAGAGGGTTATGGATGGAGAAGTGGATCCAGGCGGCCTGGATCCACATGTCCGATTATAAAATGATAATAATAAGATGGTATAAATAACATGAACGAGAATTGTTACGGTGTAGCTCGCTGGGGATTTGCTTTGGTGAGTGGAAGGAGGCCGCCTCCAGGATTTACTTGTGGGGAAGAGAGAGTAGAGCATATGGCGGGAGAACGACTGTGGCTCTGATCATCTGGAGGAGAATCGGGTGCTGCTGTTGACGGAAAATAGTTTCTGACTAAAATGCACGTCGTGGGAGTTTTGGGATCAAGAAGGATTCCCGTGGGGGTTATGAAAGCGGCATCCACGCTGGCGGGAAATAGGGGGATGAAGCTTATCTTTGACGGGTCTGAAGACGTAAATGGGTTTTCAAATGTGATTTATATAGGCAATGCCGAGGGGTGTTCCGACGTGGAGGTGAACAAAGCAGTGCTTTCTAGAAAAGATGTTAATCTAGTAACCGTTTCTCCGAAAGTTACAGCGTTGGACAAATATGCGGCTTGTAACATTAGGCAAGAGTCAGTAACACAGGGAATTAGCATGGCGATACAGAGCATGCACTCGATTATAGAAACTATGCCAACTAAAGCGAGGGCAGCTCCCAGAGATAATAGCCGCATTAACTTTACCATTTGGAGAACTAACAGAGAACAACCAAAATTGGAAAAGAATGCTTGGGACTTCTCCAAGCTCTTGCGCTGTGTCTCTAATACAAGTGTACATAAAAAGGGTTATACTGAAAGTAATCAAGAGGGGATGAAGAAGAAGAAAGGGTCCGAAGTAGAAGCAGAAAGTGCCTACGTAAACCCAGCGTTTGATGGCCCAAGAAAAAAATGGACCGTTCTGGATGATATTGCAGCCCAGGTATGGAATGCAACGAAAGTCGAACAACATGGCGCATATAGTGAGGGAAAAAATGACCCTCCTGAGGCCAATGGGGGAGAAATAGGACGAAGTCACATGGACGATGCTGCTGGAACGGGATGGTGGAAACTTATTGATTCCACAGCTGCCGAAGTCCTGAGTTCAACTAGCAGGGATAATGGGGAGTTGGCTTCTTCCAGGGAAGTGAGGAACACGAAAAGTGGCAATGTAAATCTCAATATACCTGCTCCGTGTGACCCGACTACTGAAGACAATTCTGAGGAGCTCAATTTATTTGAAGAGGGCTTTTTCAAAGGTTGCTATAAAACATCTCAGGACACTTGTGGTGGCATTTCAGGCAACGAAGAGAGTGGTATTAAAGGAAACTTGCCAAGTGGCATTTTGGGGAATAGTGTAAGTACCATGGCAGCTGGAGCAGTTAGTGATCTTGAGACAGAAGCGAGCAATGAACCTATTGAGAAAATTGAGGCTGATGATAACAAAACGTATAGTGATTTGTTTACGATGAAGATGGCTCACGGGATGGAACAGGCTGTTGTAAACACAGCTTCTGATGGTGAAAAAGTTCAAGAGAAAATTAGTGCGAGTTCAGCGAATCCTCAATTATTTCTTGATTTTATTTCGGAATCTCCTGACTCAATTTCATGTGACAACCCCACTCCTGCAAGCGTTTCTGTTCGTACTCATCAAGCAAGGTCTACAAAAGCTACAAACAGCGACCTGATGTGGCCGGTAGCAGGTGAAGGGGACGAAACAAAAGAAGATGGGCGCCTTGTGGTAGGAAGAAACGCAAGTCAAAAGTTTGATCGGGATGTTGAAATGGGCCCTGTTAATCCTCAAAGACCAGTTGTTGATCCTTTTATGGCGCCCCATGTAGTCAAAGAAACGCCTTTAACTGGTAATGAGCTAGCAAGCAAAACCCAATCGTCTGATAAAGGGTCCAATATAACAGACAGGGCTGCTGAGCCAGATGCCATTCAACAAATTATGTAATATAAGCTGTGAATAGTAAGAGGTGACAGAGCCCTTTCAAACTTACCGAAGCCCACCAGAGGCTTGGAACCTTTTATTGGATATTTAACATGTATTATACGTATTATTACAAGTTATAGAAGTGGATGCTGATTCGCTTTGTTTAAATAAACAACAACGCTAGAAGCGCATTACTGTTGACCTGACTTCACCACGAGGGAGTGATAGAGCTCTATTTCCTTTTTCAACCCATCGACAATAACCTGAGGGTCAACTATCCCTTCATCCGCTAAAACAGTAAATGCTATTTTTCCCCCAAAGCTTAATATGGCCAATCCCAAGCCACCGTCAGTTGCTTGAAGTCCGAACGCATGGAGTTTCGACACTTTGCAGCCCCCGACATAAAGGTCAAGCTGTGGTCCTGGAACATTCGTCATTATACACAACGTTCGATCCAGAGCCAATCTAACTAAAAATCGACAAATACTGGCTGGGATGAAAGCGGTTAAAGCGACCAAGATTCCTTGAACGGCAATCACGACAGGAAAGTTTTTGATAGCATTCATCCTTTCATTAGTAACGTAAAGGCGCTCAACCGGATTTTCAACTGAGATGGGAAGATCTACCCAAACACCACACACTGAATTCGACACTTGCTGGTCTACATCCAGACTTTTATGCAAAGATACAGGCATATGGCATATACAATCTTCAAGCTTATTTGTTCCCAACTGTTTCGATAAATATCTTCTTAAAGCACCCGTTGCAGCTGCTGACATAACATCATTAATAGTACACTTGAAATGATTTTTGATCTCTTTAACCTCATCCAAGTCAATATCAGACGACCACGCAAAGCATTTGTTAACTTTACTTCTATCTCCCTGCTCGTCTTTCAAATCAAATCCTGCTTTGAAAGTTGTCGAAGAAAAAAATGGGCTCGAAAAGTATCTTAACAGTCTCCACAAGATATAAGGCACCATTATTGGGAAAAATAGAATACGAGCTATCAAAGAAATTAGCGTGTTAAACATTTTTTCTAAATTTGAGTGAACCCCATGATAAGAATGCGATTCAAATGAATCTTTGCGTCCTGCATTGGGGTTTCTTTTTTTCCAACTAATACTATCATTTGTTATTTCAGAACCATCCTTGTCCCTACACAATGTCATAAGCATAATATTTGCAGACATCCCATCCGCAAGTACATGATGTAATTTGAGATATATTGCACTGCCCCCATCAACATTATCAATCAGAAATGCTTCCCACAGCCCCACAGTAGTGTCAATCGGTTTGTTCATTAACGTTTGAACAACACTTTCTAGATTCACTTTCCCCCCTTCTCCTGCAAACTCCGTCGACACTTTTTCGATGTCAATGTAATGCAAGCACTTTTCCAAGTCAAATCCTGATATTTCTGCAAACTCATGAACATGCGGAAGGATTTTATGGGGACGGAAGGTCATTCTTAGGCGCGGTTGCTTCTCAACTAGACCCGTAAAGAGTTTGTATAAAGCATTTCTATTTAATTTCTTTTCCAAAGACATGACCCCAACCAAAGTCTGTGGTCTTTCCGGCGTTTCCAAGGCTGCCAATGTGTTTTCCATACTTGTTAGAACAGAATTGCTTCTACCAAGAAGACTATTAATCAAGTACATAATCTGAAGATAGAGTGGAAGTATAATACTGCAGAAAGGCAGTGCCATAATCGCTGCCACTCTGGAACCCATTCTGAATCTTGAGCTTCGCTTCAAGTAAATATATCCTAGCAAATTCACTCCACGCCACAGTTACCCCCACGTATGCGTTATATACAAATCTTCACCTCAGCGACAGGACACAGATAAAATCTCAACTCCCCCGCACTTCAACTACAAATTGAGGAAATATATTTACAGGTGCAAACCAAACTTCCACTTAAAATAAAATTAAAATACACGTAACAGAATGGCCGATTTCCCCGCAGCCTGTCTCCCTCTCTCCCTATTTGTCAGATGTCTAGCATTATTACAATGTGCGGAGAAATGCGATCTATTTTCAGCCTGCAGTGTACATGTTTCTGAATTTTATGACTGGTACTTGGACCTTGGTATGTAATTCAAATGACAGTTCACAGGTGAAGTACAGTGACTTTATTTAACTAGAGCGGTGACATGAAATGAATACCACTGTTCACAAACAGAAAAGAGAGGGGGGGAGCCATCAGAGAGGGTTTAACGAAAGGTGTGATGTGTTCTATTTGGGTGTAGACCCTCCAAGCTTTTGTCTTTGGCGTCCAAGCCAAGAGCGACCGTTCTGATTCGAAGCATACCTGTCAGTAGACGCTTTTCTATGAAACTGGAGGCCCAGCTCATACCATGCACTAATGATAAGCTTTTCCTCTCGTTTATGAGCTTCCTTCGCTTCCTCACGCTCTCTTTTCATAAACTGAAGCTCTTCTTGAAGTTCCCTATTTTGATTACGCAAGGCTGTTACTGCTTCATTATAGTTATCATCGCCGGAAGTTAATGTTGAATTTTCTTTTGCCTTTTGCTGAAGAGACACGATTATTTGCTTTGAACGATTCAGATAACCTTCAAGTTTTGTGTTTTTAGTAATCAGCTCATTCTTTTCCACAAGAAGCTCATTGATCTGCTCCAACTGGGCCTTCATTTTCTCACTTCCTCCCCCTTGGGGATCTACCTTCGCCATTTTAGCTTTAGAAGCTTCCAATTCCTCCGCGAGTTTCTGACGCTCTCCCTCCATTTCTTTCTGGGCTTCGCTTCGAATTTCATCAATTAAAGCTTGTTTGTCTAAAGATACTAAACTCTGATCCTTCTTTAAGGTAATCAATTCTTTCTGAGTTTCTTCAAGGACCTGTTGAGCCGTGCCTAAATTGCGTGTTACTTCTTTGAGCTCCCGTGTCAAATTTTCGTTATTTGCTTTCAGATCTCGCGCATTGCGTTCAGCTTCTGCCAATTGCTCAATAGCGATGGCACTAGAACCAGCTTTGACGCTTTCTGAAAGCTGTGAAGCTTCAATCTTTTGTAACTTTGTAGTTAAGTCTTCCACATCACTTTCCAAAGTCACAACCTTTTGCTTTGAATCAAGAAGCTCTTTTTCTAATTTTGCTTTGGTACTACTAACATCTTCCAGCATTCCTTCTAAAAGTAGGTTACGTTCAGACTCGTCGGCCGGGCCACCCCCAGACGCTGCCAGTTTTCTATTCTCTCTTTCGAGCCTTTGGATTTTTTCCCTCAAGATATTGGAAGACTCTCCAATACCTCCCAAAGAGCCCCCAATAGATTCACCCATTCCAGGTAAGGCGCCTGAATGTTCAAATTCATCAAGCTTTTCTTCCAGATCAGCAATTTTAATTTCAAGTCTTTCTTTTTCCGAGGATGCTCGTTCTGCAGTCTCTTGGGCTTTCTTTGCTTCAAACTCGGCCCTGTTTACCTTTGCCACGGCTTCCAAATTCTCTGATTCCAAACCTGAAATTTTCTGCTTATAATTGTCAATTTGAGTGCGATACCCGGAGGTCTTTCTCAGCTCTTCTTCTTGATCCAAATTCTTCTGAAGGTACGTATTATTTTGTTCTTCCAAAACTTTCATTTGCCTTTTGATTTCTGCAAACTCTTCCAATCTCTTTTTGTAACTTTCAATTGCAGACTCATATTTCGAAGCCTTTTCAGCTTTATGCCTCAAAATATCAATTTCGTCTTTCAGTCCTCGAGCTTCGTTCGCTTGTCTCGAAAGCATATCAGCTTCCTTCTTCAATTCCAGCACAGTCTGTTCCAATTGCTTCACGCGGGTCTCAGAATCCAGTCGCGAATTTTCAGACTCCTCGATTTCCAGTTTTAATCGTTCAACCTCCGCTTTTAGCGATTGCTGAGCAGAGTCATTACTGTTCGAGTCTTGTGCCTTGTTTTCTAATCTTCTCAGCTGTGTCTTCACATCTTCATTTTCAGATATCAGGTTTTCATACTTCAATTTCATCGTTTGATGCTCACGATTAAGAGATTCGTACTGTCGGGAAATATCATCCTTTTCTACACTCAGAGCTCGCAGCTCTTCAGTCATTTTCTCCACATCTTCACCTGATACTCCGGGGGCATCATAATGAGCCAACTCATCACCTCCAGTGGAGACCCTTCTGCTCTTGGACATAATACCCTTAATAATAGACATTAAAGCAACCTGAGTTGTCTGCTCCAAAGTCATAATCTGTCCAATGAAGTCTTCTTTCTTATCACAAAAAACAGCCGTCCCAATGATCATTTCCAAAAGCTTGAGCATTTCATCTGAATTATTATCTTGACCCAAGCTGTTTAAATCAGGAACATCAAACCCGTCGGTACTTTGAAACAGCTCCTCTTCGTAATATTCCAGCAGCCCATCATAAAGCTTTTTTAAATTATTAACCTTCAGGCGCCAATTATCGCTCACTCCCCTTTTGATTTTATTTGGGTCAAAGAAACCTGGGGCACTAACACGCAAAAAAACAAAAAAGAAAAAACCCATACAAAGTTCATAAGTATACAACCACGAAAGAAAAACAATCCGGTCACACACACGAGCTCTAATGATTCCTTACAATGATCCCATAAACTCAAACAAAGCAACCCCATCGGAAAGATCCTCCACTGTAGAATGGGGAACAGAAAGAAAATCAAAATTAGACACCCACGTCAGCAACGCTTTAAGCGCTTCGCCTCTGTTTTCCATGCTGTCACAGTTTAACCACAACAACAACAACAAATACCAGAAACGTTAATGAAGCAAACACCCACTATTGCTTGGCAGGCAGGATTGTGCTATATACCTTTTGGACTTCTTACAGATGCCAATCCTTTGTATCATCCACAAAAGGCACAAAGCAACAAGTGGTCTACAAAAACAGCAAAATAAAGCAAAAGCCCTCCGGGGCTCGGAATAATAAAAAATACGAAAATAAAAAAAAATACGAAACACAACAGCAGCAGGGAGCCTGCAAAAAGAAAAACCAACAAAGAAATAAAATGTCGCGGTCCCTCTGCTGAGAATTACAAATGTTCGGGCGGCACGGGCTGCAGAGAGAGAATGGAGGAGGAGCAGGAGTCACAGTCCACAAGACAACACGAAGTTATCCTTCTTCCTTGTTGGAATAGAAGAGACTCGCCCCTTGACTGACAGACCTGCAAAACAGCGCACTCAATGAAGTCCAAAGGGCAGATTATGCTGTGCATTTCTTTATTGTGCTTTGCATGTGTGAATGGTCAATGAACGGTGTGACTCAAGGAGTGTGCTACCTAGTTCTGTCTACAGGGGTTTCGCACGGTTGTGCGGTGACTCCTCTGGAGGGTTAATGGAGATAGGTGTCTTATCCGCATATTTATACAGTGTGCCCTTGCTGTACCTGGCTTTCCTTTTCTCTTTAATGCTCTGTCGAAAGTAGTTTTGATTCAGGCAAGGAAGTGGAATGATGGGTCATTTTTGCACTTGTGAAGTGTGGCAATGAATGTTAATCCATGAGCCGTTTGGTAGACGATTCCAAATGCGGGTTTCCTGTAGACGGAGTACATGCGTAGGTGTCCCTGGTTTATCTCCCGTACTATAAATCCAGTATTACTTAGTAATTAAACATCTTGTCTGTTGTCACTTAATTCATAGAAGAGCATAGCAAACTTACCTTGGCTTGAAGGTGACAATCAGAGAATAGACGATAAAAGCCGATTCTGGCGACGTTACTTTGACGATAGGAGAGACCATGACGCAGCCTGCTGGTGTAGGCATATCATTTTCAATTTCATTAAGTATTCGAATTCTCATGAGCTCACTGTTTCTAAGTAGATGCTCTCCAGCTCCAGATATGTCATCAAAATATGAACAGTCTTCAGCAACTAACTGAGAAAATACATTCAGATCTCGCTCCATCCAGATCGCCGTTGTGAGCGTCTGGCATAAATTAATGATTTCTGTCTTTACCTCACTAGTATTGCTTCCAGAGTGATTCAGAGCAGCAGTATTTCCGGCATAAATTGCTAATGAAGTCAAAGGAGCAAATAAAGCAACAGCATAGAACACGTTCAGTATAAAGAGCTTTCTAGAGAGAACAGCAACTTAAGAGGACTTACCATTTCCGGGGATACTTCCTGCTCCTTTGTTGAGATTAATATTCTCTATTCCATACGAACCATTTGTTTCGGTGGCTGCCTGCTGCTGTTTTTGCACCTGCCTTCCTCCTGTGGGGAAACCGGAGTATATATTATCTGGCGCGGTTGTAGTGGATACCAGCGTGGGATTATTATTCAGCATGTTCTGAAACGATAGATTGGCTGCTCGCAATGTATTTGCTTTGTACGAAGATGTCATCTCTATTCTCAAAACTCTATACACAAAAAAAAGTATTTGACGCTAATCTACGAAGAGGAGGATCCTGGGGGAAGAGCAGGACAAGGGCTAGAGGATACGAAAGCCCATTCAAAGAAGTGACACTTCTAAAATATAGGATACATAAGTGACACGGCTACAGAGGAGAAACTTTATGCCGCCGCTTAGACGTTCTAGGGGACCAGGTGTTAATTTCGGCGCACGTGATAACTCCAAAATAAAAATATATGGGTGTAACAATGGCCTTGGGTCTAATAACCTTCCTAATATGGGAATAACCGAGGTTAGAGGACTGATATTTCATGGCATATTTGGGTCAGCGAATAGTTTATTATCAGCTCTCCAAAATGTTCTTTACTACGTTCCAATCATACCAACCTAACTTGAGGTAGCGCGTTTGATTTCCCAACTGAGCGATTGAGATTTTATTCATTTTCTGTCGCAAAGATTACAGAGCAGTAACAGCAGGTTTCCGCGTAATGGGGCACAATGGAAACATTACCAGAAACAATCCAGCATGCCATTCTTTCATATCCACATTATGATGCAAAAGATTTGACACGTATTGTAAGTTTAAGTTAGCATGTATAATAGCTGTGTATTAAAGTTTACATTTTTATAGATTCTTAAATATTGCAACTCTTTTGCATTTGTTCGCTGTGTAGGCAGCTGTATGCAAAAAGTGGTATCCGTACGGTCATGACGAGCAGGTATGGGAGACATTATATAAAAAAGCCTGGGATATTGTTGTTCGTGAGGATGAGTCTAAATCTTGGAGGGACCGGTATATATATCGATGGTGCTTGGAGAATGAGACAGAGGCTCATTTGCGCATCCTTTGTTATAAGCAAAAGTTTGCGAAACCGGTCAGTAAAGGTTTCAAACCTTTAGCTGACCTGACCTTAAAGTCTTTTATTAACGAAGCCATTATAAAAGATTATCTTCTTCGAACAAGCCAACTTGGGCACGGAAGGATAACTTTGAGATATTACTCTAAGGAAGCTTTAAAGCTCCTTCAAAATATGGCTATTTTGAATGAGTGGAGTCAGATATCTCAAGGCCCAGAAGGTACTTTGGATATTGTGTCGGGTGCAATTCTTGTATCGGAGTTAATTCACGGGCCAATAGATAGGCAAAAGATTAAAATGGCTCTTGAACAATTAGAGCAAGAGGCAATGGCCCACCTAGGGGAGTGCGAAAATCCAAAGGTGGCTCATAAGATTATCGCCCTACACACCACACTGTTCACAGAACACGCATTTCATGGAAACGACGTTAAGTATTACAAAGCTGAGAATCACAGTATCATTGACGTCCTTGAGAATGGATATGGTGCTCCGGGGATTTTGGCTGTTATCTACACAGAGCTGGGGACCAGAATGGGGCTTGAGATGGAAATAGTTAGCTTGCCTCACTATACTATTGTGAAAGTGATTAGCCGTGCTTTAAATCAGGGGGTGGTTGGAGGAGTGAACTTTAATGCCTTCGAAAGGGATGCTATGTTTTTTGTTGATCCCTTCAGATCAGGTCAAATATTGACTAAAAAAGAGTGCAGAGCTCTAATTGAAAGTATGGACGTTAAGTTTGAGGATATTTACTTCAAGAAAATTGGATGTGTGGATGTGTGGAGTGAAATGCTCAAACGATTGTCATATATTTATAAAAAGGAAAATAATGTCTCGCAAATGATTAAATGCCTGGAACATTTACTCCACATTGCTCCCGAATGCTCTGCTGAACTCCTGCTGTACTCTCAGGTACAAATGCAATTCCCATATAAGCTTGAAGAAGTGATTGAAACCCTTTCACATTTGATTGATTTAAAGTGCAGTCATAGTTTACCTATTGGCATGGTTAAACAACTCAGACAATTTGCCATCGAAAAAGTTGAAACAATAGAGAAATCATGGCATAGAAAGCACTCCAGAGTTCAGAACAGGTTAGAATTTGAAAATCCTCCTAAGTTCCAAGTAGGAATGATGTGTGAAGTCAAAAATACAGGGACTATTGGTATCATTCGCGGGTGGTCAGTTCTAGATGAAAATGAGCAAGAATCGGGGTCTCTGTGTGGTACTAATGCTACGGGAAACTTAAACTGCGAAGAAAATTGTGCGGAACAGGGCGCCGATTTAATTGTTGAAGAAGATAACTTGAATGAACAAAAGGTTGAGGAGGTACAATATCAGGAAATGGAAACTTCGCCTGAACAAATTGCGAAACAAGAAGACAGTAGCAATACTAGTTCCGAAAGTATGGTTGAGGAAGACGCAACTGAAGATTCAAATATTGAGCTCGTTGAGAAACAAGAATATGAAGAAGAAAAGGAAGTAGATAAAGAGAGTATCCTTCAAGAAGAAAATCAAACTGAAAAAGGTATTGACAGTGGCGATAAGGAGGAAATTGAACCTGTCAATAGTATGGATGACCAGGAAAATGTCCTGGTCCAAAAGTTCAATCCTGGAACGTACATGTATGAGGTTATTGTTGATCCTTCACTTGAAAGTGAAATCTTAGACGTCCGTACATTTAAAGAAGGTAAGCTAAACCAGAATCACTCTTGCGAAAATGATTTCGAAAAAAAGTTAACAAAACTATGGTTTAGACGAACTTGTTCTTTTAGAATCCCCCGTTGAATTGAACAACGATACACTTGGTGTCCATTTTCGTGGCTTTGCTCCAGGTAGAGGATACATTCCGACGATTTGTTTGCGTCGAAATTTCCCACAAGATACGTATTGCACAGAGGAACTCTTAAATTTTAGGGAGGAGGAAGATGCATTCTTAAAGTACATCCTCAAAGAGAGCCAACCGGAGCCTGAGCCAGAGCCAGAGCCAGAGAAAACTCCAGATATCGAAGACATTGCAGAAGAATCTGAAAGTGGAAATGAACCCTTATCAAACACTTCGCCATCTGGTGAAGAGATGAAAGCTGAAAAAAGTGATGCAGCAATTGAGATCAATGCTAGTCAAACAACAATTACATCCGAGGCGGATAAAGGGGATAAACTTGACAGCAAGATCGGTTCAAAGTCTGGTTCCGCCAAAAGTACGTCAAAAAGGGCTTCCCCTGCATCGTCCTCCTAGTTATCCATCCAGTGTGACCATCCATTCAGACGATGGAATTTAGCAACAAGAAACGCTATGAATAAACTAAAATCGAGGAACAAAAAATACTCTTCAGAAGCCACGTCTGGAGTTGCAGAAAGAAAGGGGTGCCATGGTACCTCATCAATAATAATAATTCCCCCGGCACTCGACAGCTGATCACTGGTCGTCCTGATGATCATGGAGTCGAGGGGCACTCACTCACTCACATGTCATGCATGTTATTTTATTATATGCAAAAGGGAGTAGTGGAGCCTGAGAGAGAAGTTACAGGTGCATGGGGTTGTTGATTAACTGACTCACAGAGACTCGGATGGTGCATGTGTGCTGTGGTGTGCACTGGATTTGAGCTGTGAATGGAGTAGTAGTGGGAAGGTGCTGCGGAGGGATTGGAAGGGACTAGTGTTATGTACTGTTTTAACTGGATGCTGTTTTGATTGGCGGAGTAGTTCATCTCATAGCTTGTTCTTTCTGTTTATTCTGTTCAAAGACAGACTATTCGCTTATTCTTTTAAAGTTTGAATCATGATTAGTAGGGGTCAAATTTCATGTGAGCGAACTGCACTTCTTCGAGAAGAAGAAAGGCGGCAAAGAAGGGGGGGTGATGAGAGGATCGACATAAGTGCATCTGGGTCTATTGAGGACGATCAATCTGAGGGGGGTGACTTGTCCAGAATGCGCAAGAGTGTCTTAAATTTATCTAGTATAGTCGATACCCTTCAACAATGGAGAGAGGAGGGATACGACATTGATTTACACGATCACGAAAGGGATGGACCACTTCCATGTACGACCACGCTCAAAGAACTCTTAAATACTCACCCGTTAAAGGATTATGATTACTTTTGGAAAATACTTCTGATTATTTGTGTTTTCTATACGAGCCCGTCCCTTCAGTTCATCTTCTTTCAAGCTTCTGTTCCGGAACAGATTTGCTACTATAACTTTAAATGCAAGATTGATATGTTTGGTATTCCAGCGTTTAATAACGTGATTTCAAACACGGGTTACGTTGTATTTGGTCTGCTTTTTGTGCTAATTGTATATAAGAAACACAACAGAAGCGAAACAAAGGGGCTGGATGAACACCCGGCATTTTACTACAGTTTGGGGCTAGCGCTCACGTTTGAAGGGATTTTTAGTGCTCTTTACCATGTATGCCCTTCTGTAATGAACTTTCAGTTTGATACGACATTTATGGTGTTTGGTGGGTGTCTTACCTTTGCTACCCTCTACCATAAGCGACACGCTGGCAGAGCCATATCTCCAGCGAAGTTCTATGGATTTATGGCGTTCGTAACGACTTTTAACGTGATTCCCCTCAATATTGTTCCTTCACGGATCGTCTTGGTATGGCTTTGGGGAACTGTCATTGTTGTCATTTTATACTTGCTTCAGTTAGGCACCTCATACATTTATTACAATTCGCCTGTTACATACGACACTGGACTCCCTAAACGGGTTCTACAAAGAATATTTAATCTCCAGAAACCAAGGGATATGCCTCGGTTTTTATTTTTGCTCCTGGGGAATACATTTACAATTGCAATGGCAATTTTCGGGGCGGTAACTGAAACTCAGTATACTATGTGGATGATTGGTGTCTTTATGATGAATATGCTTCTGTATTTTCATTTCTACGTTTTTATGAAACTTTGGCATGGGGAAAAAGTGGGTTTTAGACTCTGGTTTTTGATTGTTTTTGATTTTATTCTACTTGTAGTTTCTTTGAGATTGTTTTCAATGATTGTTACGGACAAAGAGCTTTCTCCAGAAGAATCCAGGCAACTTAATCAAGATTGTGTTGTTTTGGGCTGGTTCGACTACCATGATCTTTGGCATTTCACTTCAGCCCTTGGCTTATTTGTGTACCTTAATGTTGTGTTTTTTTTGGATGTAGATGTCCGTGATAAGCCTAGATCCGAGATTATGGTATTTTGAATTCCTTGTCGTATTGCCTCATTTTTATTGTAACTAGACGCTGGAAAGTAATTGCACAAAAACTGTATATTTCAACAAACAAAATAGCTACATCTAAATAAAGAGTACTGACCAGCGTAATTCTTCTATTAGAGCTTCGCAGAACACAATGCCCTCTCGACCCTTGCCCCATAGTCAAGGTCGCACCTTTTAAATATAGCGACCTGTCGCTCTTGGTATACTTTCTTTGCTCTGCGCAAACTCCCAGCAATATTACTGACAAGCCTTTCCTTTTCTTCCTCACTCATTAGTCGATAGAGATTTCCAGCCTGAACGTAGTCGTCTTGGTCCTTCCACTCCGGTTTATGGTGGCCAGCTATGCCTTGGACTCTGTATGGGGTGACATCTGACGATGCAGGACACTGCTTCGGAGCGCTTGCGTCTGAGTTTGGCTCGTAATTCTTAGCTTTTCCACCATTTCCGTTCACACACATAGGGCCATCCCGAGTATATGTGGCTGCTCTAGCCCTGTAGGGACAATTAACTGGTATTTGCTTATAGTTGGCGCCCAAGCGGTGGCGGTGAGTATCAGGGTATGAAAAGAGGCGAGCTTGCAGCATTTTGTCTAGAGAGGGTTCAATTCCTGGGACCATGTGCGAGGGAGAAAAGGCACTCTGTTCTACTTCTTGGAAATAATTCTCTGGGTTTCGATTCAGCACCAATTTTCCTACTTCAACCAATGGGTAGTCCTTGTGAGGCCAGACTTTGGTAATGTCAAAGGGGTTAAATTTATAGTTCATTGCTTCAGCCTCTGGCATAATTTGCAATTTCAGAGTCCAAGAGGGATAGTCACCTTTTTCAATAGCTGTAAACAGATCTTCGGTGGCATAGTCAGGGTTAGTTCCGGCAAGAAAAGATCCCTCTTCTTCAGTAAGACACTTGATACCTTGATCAGATTTGAAATGAAATTTGACGTAATGGACTTCACCAGCTTGATTCACCATTTTCAACGTATGGCTGGAATATCCATTCATAAATCTATACCCGTCTGGAATTCCTCGGTCTGAAAATAAAATTGTTACCTGGTGAACAGACTCAGGTACACTGGAGAGGAAATCCCACATCATATCTGGGTCTTTAAGATTGGTCTGTGGGTTTCGTTTCTGGGTATGAATAAAATCGGGAAACTTAACTGGATCTCTAATAAAGAACACGGGCGTATTATTACCAACAAGATCGAAGTTTCCTTCTTCAGTGTAAAACTTTACAGCGAAGCCTCTGGGATCCCTGGCTGTATCTGCACTTCCTTTCTCACCACCTACAGTCGAGAACCGAGTAAACACAGGTGTACGTTTCCCAATCTTATTTAAAAAAAGTGCTTTGCAGATGCCGGAAATATCATTTGTCACCTCAAAGTAGCCCCCAGCCCCACTCCCTACAGCATGCACAACTCTTTCTGGGATTCGCTCCCTATCGAAGTGGCTAAGCTTATCAATGAGATGAAAATCCTGCAACAGAATCGGCCCATATTCTCCAGCAGTAACGCTGTTTTGGTTATCAATCACCGGATTCCCATTCGTTGTGGTCAGCACGACACCATTACTAGAAGACGGCATAATGAACAATAAGAATAAACAGTAGCAGGGCAATAAAATCAATAATGCCAACGGACACCAAAATAGTTCGCCAAAATCGTCCCTCTAAAATAGCTACTCACAGCAAGTGTGGACGAGCGAAGCTTGTGTAAGGGATTCAGTTCTGAGAAGCATAATTTTGGGGGATGGGGGTTTTATCCAATCAGAAGGCTGCATTTATCATATATCCTCGAAAAAATTGACCGTCAAAAAGGGCCTGAGCTGATGAGAGAAAAACGCTACGCTGCGCTTCGCTCAATTATCACTACGAGACAAAACAAAACTGACGTTTGTGCGTTACCGCGCAGCTAGTCGCTGCTACATAGTACTCTCGCACACTCACAGACGTAACGTATTCAACCATAACCCTTTAGTAACAAAGCTCATGGACGAGACAAGCAACGAGCTAGGGTGTGCTGCCTGTTGTGTGCTTTATTTGTACTCCTGCAGGTCTGGTTGCTTCTTCTTCCAATGGTCAGCGGGGTAAAATACTTTTTCTAAGGAAGGGAGGAAGAGTGAATAGAAGGAATGGGGAGTGAGTGTAAGATACTTTTGATGATTAACAATATGATCAATAATGAATTTGTCGTCAAAGAACATTTCGTTGTGGTCACTTTGTTTTATTGGATTTTGACTTCAGGGTCTCAAGGGCATGTTTCAGCTTCTCGTCATCGACCCTGTGCTTCATAAAATGCTTCCCGTCTAGATGCATTACCGGTATATCGAACTGATACAAATCAAACCACTTCTTATTTTCCTCTCTGCTGATATCAACCTCCTCCACCTCGAAAGGTAAGTCTGGGCGCTTTGCCTTGAAGGCGTTAAGAGCATCCTTAGCCACTACGCACAACGAGCAGTCTTTTTTGGTAAATACCGCAATCCTAGGCGAAATCAACTTATTCATAACTGAAAAAAAAAACAAACTACTGCAAATCCAACAATGGCCAATAAATCCATAAAACTCGTTCAAACTACAGCAACATGAGTTGGGCAGCTAATGACCCCTCATTAGTCACGTGCAGCTACACCATACCCTAACCCCTTACCCCTCCTAGCTATAGTACTGTAGATCTACATTCTTCCCTTTTCTGATCATCAGCTGCAGATCAGTGAGCTCTAGAGTGTGTGCAGAAGACATGTTTTTTGTTTTTTTCTTTTCGCGGCTCCCTGTTTTTTATTGGTTTGGTTTTTTTTTGTTATATTATTGAGCGAAGCGCAGCGTAGCGTTTTTCTCTCATCAGCTCAGGCCCTTTTTGACGGTCAATTTTTTCGAGGATATATGATAAATGCAGCCTTCTGATTGGATAAAACCCCCATCCCCCAAAATTATGCTTCTCAGAACTGAATCCCTTACACAAGCTTCGCTCGTCCACACTTGCTGTGAGTAGCTATTTTACACTGGCAAGGCACATTTTTTTGTTTTTGTGTTGATTTGTACTTGTATTTGTTTTTATTTTTTCCTTTTTGGATTAGCCTTTTTTTCATTTGTGTGGAAAAAGTGGTGTGTATAATCTGTAAACTTTGAGTCTCGTTGTAATTTACTATCGATCATTCCGAAAAGAACAGGCAGAGGGCTTAAAATGCCATCCAACATAGATATCCCTCCTGTGATTGGCAGCTCAAAGAAATTACAGTATGCCTCTGCCAGCAAGAAAGCAGAGGCTTTAGACGCTTCCGCGCTGTCTTCTGATGACGAATTGCCAGGAATTGGTTCTATTATTAGCTCCCAGGAGCAAGAGAAATGTGTTCCAGTAGGGGGTGGATCGGCATCTCAGTCACAGTACTTTAAGTCATTCCGATGTAACGAGCCAGTTTGGGTAAAATATGGTAGTCAAGGTGCCATTTTCTGGCCAGCATATGTGCGAACAACCCATGCCGAACGTGTGAAGGTGAAAATGTTCAACACTCCGGGGGTAGATTTACATTCTATTAGGCATGTCAATCACATAAAGCCTTTCAATACTAAATACAAAGATGAATATATGAGAGCAGGAAGGGCAAAAGACAAGGCATACAGGGAAATGCAGGAAGAAGAAAGGAGAAACCAAAAACCAGGGACCATTAAAGTTTGTAAATCTCCCGCTCCTTATTGCTCCTTTGAAGATGCTGTTAAAGCGGCCATGGACCATATACATTTCAATGGTGGGTCAAGCGAGTACCAGGCCCCGAAGAAAACAGAACAAAAAAGAAAAAATTGTATGAGCAAGGAGGAGGAAGGTGAGGGGCCTGCTGGAAGAGATAGTAAATTATCTGTATCAAGAAATGCATCTTCTGTGAATACAATGAAAGTGGAGAAGCACGAAACAAAAGTAAAGAAAACAGTGAAAAAATCGAGAACTGTTGTCGAAGAAAAAGCACTTGTAGTTAGAAAAGCGTCATCTTCTTGTCAGAATGGCGATTCCACAGCCTCACCTATTCATAGCAAAAGGAAACGAAAGCTTGACAAAGAGGAAATTGAGAAGCTGCACAAGAAAGGGCATTTGCCCAGTGTTCAAGAATATATCAAGAAAAAGAGCAGTGAATCGAGCAAGCAAGATAAGGAAAAGGAACGGAAAAAGACACACAAACCAAAACTTTCTAAAACCCAGAAACTATATCGGTCTTACGATCGAGTTAAAGAGGCTATATTGAAATCTATGCCTGACCTTGTAGCTATTAAGAGTGGCAAGTTGGCCACAGAAAGGCGGAAGCTTTACGATTCTGGAACAAAGAAAGACCGTTTTCGCTTAAAGCAACTTGCTTTATACGGACCTGTTGAAGACGACGAGATATGCGATTTGATTAGTACATCGGTCTCAAAGAAATTTGTTGACCGAAGTGGGGAGGGTAAGTTCATGTGTTTATGTTTTCCTTGCACTTTATCATTTTGGATCCTAACGAAGGCACATTTGTTTGAATTTGCAATAGGAGACACATTTACATTTGCGTTTGATGTCCTTGTCCCAGAACTTATCGTGCGCATTATAGCTGATATAGAAGAAATTGATATAGAAGAAGCGGATAAAAAGCTTCGTGAATACGGAAATACGGTTTAGCTTCCATTTTCTCATCCGCTACAGTAACATAACAGCAAATCCATTTAGGAAATTACATGTTATTCTATACCCATCCCTTTTCTCAAAGGAGTAAACTCTAGATTCTTGGAAAAACAATAAAAATTAAGCCAACAAAAAAATTCAGCGATAGGCCGGCCGCTAGTCACATAGCTTATAGGGGTGTCAAATTTTGTAATTTGAAACCAGCTGATCCTGATCCGGCGGGCTGAACATTTACTAAAATACTTGCAGAGTAATGGGATTTGGTTTGTTGATCTATATAGCCAAGGAGTGGAATCAGCAGAGAGAAGATATGCAGCAGAGGGAAGATATGGTGAGGGAATGGCCAGACTCGGAGATGCATCATGTAAGTGGGTATCCCAAGTTTTTCTTGGGGTATCCTCTCAATCACGTGCGTTTTCTGATACTTTCGCTCTTGTGTCTAACTTTCTCCTTGTTTTGTTTTGCTTGTTTCTTTTCTTTTCTTTTTGTTTTTGCTTGTGTATAGGTATGGATTGATACTGATGTATCTGCCGGTGTAAAGGATCGTGACGTGGACGATGCATTTGCAATCGTTCATTGCATGCTGTCTCTTAATGTTCAACTGTGTGGATTAAGTGTGACTTTTGGCAATGCGTCTCTCGAAGAATGTGTACAATCCTGTGGGCGACTTGTGGGAGCAATCGAAAGCGACATTCTTTTGCATCCTCATCTTCAGCGTAATGTCGATATTATAAAAAACAATGTATTTGTTGGTGCATCAAGCAAAGAAATGATAGGGAGAGAGACATGTGCATCACAAAAACTTATTGAAGCTTTGGAAAATATAAAAAAGAAGGGTTTGCGCAAGCTTACTGTATTGGCCATTGGCCCCTTAACGAACATTGCTACTGTCAAGATTTTAAGACCAGATTTATTTACAAGTGAACTCATTGAAAAAATTATAGCAGTCGCTGGGCGAAGACCAGGTCGGGAACTATTCGTAAGCGAAAAGGTGGGAGGTGGGTAGTGTATGTTTAATTTTTTTAAGTACCCAAATAAGTTCCTTTTTCCTAACACAACTCTGGTCCATAGCTTTGCCCGATTTAAACTTCGAAAAAGATCCCGCTGCATTCCATCAGGTACTAGAGAGCACTGTTCCCCTTGCAATGGCTCCGTTCGAAATTAGCAACAAGGTATGGTTGGATACTGAAATTTTGCAGGGATTCGAAGGACGCCTTAAACAAAAGCAGTCCTCGACACATAATCTGGACGGCCCTTTAGCCATGCTGAGATATCTGGTAAAAGTATCAAAACCTTGGCAATCGAAGTGGAAAAAGCTCTTTGATCTAAGTCGTTTCAACCCCTTTGACCTTCTTGCCGCCCTGTATATAACAGATTCTTCATCTATCGAAAGCGAGCAGCTTCATTGCTGGCTACATCGGGTAAGTATAGGCACTAGATCAGTGAGTAGGAGACACAGACCGAAATCTAATTTCAATGCCTTTTCGGCTACTCCTTTTGGCTGCAAGTAGGGCCCCGGCGAACCTGGCTTAGCAGACATGCAAGGGTTAGCACATACGGAAGGAAGGTATTTTCTATTCTGTGACAAGCTTGGTCCAAGCAACTACTATCAACAAGAAAGTTTGCAAGAACAGAGGAAAGGGAATCCATTTTTTTCACAAGCACCAAGAATAGTCACATACTGCCACACACCCCATCACTCTATAATGACAAAAATTGAACTTCCCTTTACAAAAGCTGCCTTTCAAATGAGCGCTTGAATGGACAGAAAGCTACGTTTGTGATTCAATTTCTTCGGTAGCGTGTGAAACATTGTGTTTATCCAATAGTTCTGTAGCCATATTAATAAGATTCTCTGTATTGATGTCTGGAAACCTTTGCAAGAACGATTGCACTTCATTGGCATTTTTAAAGCGAATTATCTTTCGTTTAAATGTCAATAGAAGAGAAAGACCGATAAAGGGGATTATGAAGTGGTTACCACCCAGGAGAGTGTCCCAAATTCGCTCTAAAGAGTGGAGAGGGAGCGATTCTGCGAAACAACTTCTAAACCATCTAAAACTAAAAGTGTCAAATTGAATACCCAACTTGTCAAAATATTGCCAAAAGGAAAAATCTTCGTCCCGCAAAAAGCGTGACAAGCAATTGATATGCGGATAGATGTAAGCAGACTGGAGCATGTTTACCGTCAGAGGCTCACAGAGCCTCTGTGACTTTAGAAATTGAAGACAGAGAAAAAACCCATCAACCTCGCAGTCGCAAAACTGAATAAACACATTCGCGACAGAAAGCATATGATCAATTTGATGATTCCTACTAAATTTCGAAAAGGTTCTATTTTGGTAAAACCCCTCATTAAGCAAGCACATCTGCACTAATATTTCCGCTGTCAGTTCGCAATCAACATCAGGCAAAAGTCCTGTTTTGTCTGTTGACCCAAAACTAGTGTTCAGTTTCCCTTCACTTGAATCATTCAAAGAATCACTACTATTTTTTTCGCTACATGAATGGTCCTCCTTTCCAAAAGCCAATTCCCCTTGTGCTGTTGAAGAAATCGACACGAAATTTCCCCGCAATATCATCAAAGACTTTTTCAAATCAAAGTATAAATCTCTTCGCTGAGATTCAACAAATTTCCAACTGTCCCGATGCGCAGGGAGTACTTTCAAGATAATCTTCCACACATGATTGCGATGCATCGCAGGCAAGCCAAACTTCAAGCTAAACTTCTGAAGCTTCACAATGTCGATCACCTTATCACTCATGATGCCCTCTAGGGACATCTTGACATCCACTCCATGGAATCCCAGACTATTATAGTATGAGGTCCTAAAATTACGTTGCGCACACATGGTCCAAAAGAATCTTTGTTTCTTTCACGCTCAAAATCAACACCCCTGTGCCAGCTCCCACCCCTCGCCCCCCCCCACAGCTATACATAAGCACACACAAACTCGCTCTGTATCTCCCCTCCTTCTTCAATGACTCCTTCAACCGCAAGGGAAACAAGTCCTCACCACCACACAAAGGGGCGCATCTCCAAAGGGACAAAGGTGAGACAAGATAAATCTCTCTCTATCACGGGAACAAAACAGAAACTGCTCTGGTGTCTGGTACCTTGCTGCATGTACATGAGGCCGCCGTACAGCAGACTGCAGTACACACAGCGCTGCAGAGGGGGGGTGTAGGGGACCCCACCAAACACTGCTATTTCCGTGTAGCTGCTTTAGTTTTAGTTGTGTGGTTGTCTTGCATGTCCAGAGGGGGAGGTGATTTGGTTTGGTTTCTCTTAACAGGTGTACTACTGGTTCATGCATGACTGTCTCAGGGAGGACTTGGATCAGTGTGGTAGATTAAACAAGTTGTTTTTTCTTTTCTTTTCTTTTTTTCATGTTTTTTTTTTATTTTGAGAAAGAGAGGGGAGATAAAGGAAGTGACTGGTTTTGTTTGCAATGCAGTGGAGTACGAATGAAATCTCCGAGGAGGAGTACAAGCTGCTGAAGGAGAAACATGTGACTGGGTACGAAGGATCCTCTGTGCTGGACATTCACATCACCCTGTGTGCTTTGGTTGCATCGTATATTTGTTGGAAAATGTGTAAATCTTTGGGCTTGTCTGGGAACTCAAATGTGGGAATCAGATTTGTGATGGAATTTGTTGTTGTTATTGTCCCGGCTATTATATCAGTCACGCTCACCGAACTTACTCCCCTTCTGCTTGTACTGCTTATCTCTCCCTACTTGATTCATCTTGTGGTTGGGAGTGGCTTTCTTTATTCTTCGGGTGAGGGAAATAATTATAACTACATGTTGGATTCCTTTATGCTAAAAAGAAAACCTTTTTTGGAAGCATATCGTGCCCTCATGATGCTGATTGTGTGCATATCTATTTTGGCAGTTGACTTTAATGTATTTCCTCGGCGGTTTGTAAAGACGGAGAACTATGGGTTTTCCCTTATGGATATCGGGGTCGGTTGTTTTATAGTGAGCAACGGGGTTGTTCTTGGTAATCGAACGCGCAACTGTTTCAGTTTCCAGAAGACTCTCTCTTCCTGCGCCCCGCTTGTGGGCCTCGGCTTAGTTCGACTGGCTTCTGTTAAAAGCGCCAACTATCAAGAGCATGTTTCTGAGTATGGAGCTCATTGGAATTTCTTCTTTACGCTTGGTGGGGTGGCGCTAGCATATTCATGTATATCTTCCTTTGTTTCACCTTCAAATGCAGCGGCCGTTGGATTCCTTACTCTTTTATTACACCAATATGCGCTAACAGGCCTCGGCGTAGAAAAATATGTTATTGAGCAACCAAGGGATCCCTCTTCTTTCGTCAGCCTGAACAAAGAAGGGCTAGCAAGTTTGCCTGGATACTTTGGCCTATTTCTTGCAGGTGTTCAAGTGGGTAACCTTGTCACATCCCCATGTGGGCCTTCCCGGGAAAGTGCGAGAGAGTGGGGTAAGAAAGTTGCTGTAAAATTAGCCATTGCTCAGTGGATGCTTTGGTTCACTCTTTATATTCTTGTAGGAGAACTGGGGATTCAGCCTTCTCGCCGGCTTGTGAATATATCCTATGCCGTATGGACATTAGCTTCCAACATTTTCTTCATATGCGCTTTGCTATTCGTAGATTACTATACTGGGATTGTTTCCACTGATACTTCTGTGATTATCCCTGCCATCAATTTCAATCAGCTCCCAATATTCCTGGTTGCTAATCTTCTTACAGGAGCCATTAACATATCCATGTACACCTTATTTATATCTGATGATCTTGCGCTGGTTATCATCACCGCCTATATGGGGCTAGTGTGCCTAGTCGCCTGTATTCTTTTCCACCATGGCATCTTGCTCAAATTCTGGTAAGGTGTCATTACTTCACCAAACGAAATAAAATAAATAAAAAAGGCGCCAAAAATGTGGGGGCCACTCTTTCTTTTGATCAGGCGATGATGATCACTAATCAGCAGGGACTGGTTGATGCTCCTTGTTTGACCATACTGTGGGACTTTTATTGCATTGTTTCTGTGACTTTGTGTTTGTGTTTGTCAGTCAGTCAGATTTGTTGCAAAGGAGGGGATGTGAGTTGTAGGAAGAAGCTAATAGTGTATATATGTAAAAAGAAACGTTTGGAATATGGGGTGCTGTGGGAGTAAAGAGGATACTCCACAGTCAGACCAGGCACCGCAAGATGCACCAGCCACACCACCACAGTCAGAAGTTGAGTTTAAACAGGCTTCAATACTCATTCACAATCTGAAAGATAATGAGCGAGTGACGTAAGTCGAAGGGGAATGTGTAAAGAGTGTTTCCTTTTAAGTGAGTGTTTTAATTGATGTGCATGTGTATGTGTATGCTTTAGGCACCGGTTGGTTCTTGTCGTTGGGGAGATTCAAGCGAATGTAGAAGGGCATGTGTACGGGAGACTTCTTGTAAAGTGCTACAATCGAAACAAAAAAAACGACAGCTTTGAGAAGGAATTCGACGTGGTAAGTTACGTGCTGGCTTTTCTGGTTTTCGGCGATTATTCAATTTCTTGAGTGGTGTGACCAACTTAAGTTTTACTGGTTTTGTTTTCGCGCAGCATGCGTCACATTTCAAAGCTCTAGTCCCGGTCGTTCTTGGCACTAACACAATAGAAGTAAAAGGGTTTCTAGAGAGGGGATTATTGAATGGCAGCAATAGCGCTAGAAGTAAGATAAGATGCTTTGTCGCCAATGAGAAAAGTGATAGCCTGTGCATTTCAAGGAATCTTGACATAATCTACAGGCGTCCGGTAAATACACACATTTTGCGGGCTATATACATAGTACCTTCTGGTAAGGATGAAATTTGAAAATGATTTTCACGTGCATGTATGAATAAGTGATTTGGTGCTAAAGTAAGTGTTAATTTGTATCCATTAATTGGTTGGAAATCCAGACGTGGAAGATATGAGGTTCGATGCTCCAAAAGGTGATACCGAAAATTCGATAGAATTTGCCCAAAAAAAGATCCGATTCTCTGTGGAATTAATGCAGCTGTTCATGGGCGAGAATATGCGTCATTTTCATCCAAATTTGAATTTGGATAAAGATAATGTTCTGCTTGACACGGAATTTATAAACCAAACTGTGAAAGTTGATGAAATAAGATATAGAGAACGGAGAACTTTTAGACTTGAAAGGAATGAAAAGTCATTACTTCCTATTGTTCATATCTTCAAATCAAAATTCACTCTGGCAGAAGCACGCAAAATGTCAGGTACGCTTTTTGCAAGATTTACGATAGATAACTTTTCCAGCGGTGGAGTTAACTGCTTACTTAACTATCCTCTTTATTGACTTGCTATGTGTAGGAGGGGAGCTTTATTCGGCAATTGAACATCAACTACAGGAGACTGTTGATCGGACCCAGGTAAAGGATGTCGTAATAATGTCAATGACTACCCTAGACAAAAAGATGAAAAAGCCATTGGCACATACAGCTTTGGGAGGGGGGGGCTTGGGATTGTTTGGGAGTGGCAACTTACATGCATGGCCTAGCAGTATTGATGATCTTTACGACTGTAGGCTCACTGATTCACGGATAGTAGATTCTTCTGTTTTATTTGATGACTCTCGTGGAAGGGGCACACATTGGGCTAATTTTGCTACCGGGGTCGGTGCAATGGTTCATGAAGTTGGGCACTCGTTTGGGGGGCATCACGTACTCGATCATTGGTGCATTATGAGTAGGGGCTTTGACTATTTCAATCGATTTTTCGTAGCGCAAGAGCCTCTCAGTAAGGACTCACATAAAGATGAATCTGAACTTCTTGGCTTGGTGAAATACCCCGATGATGGTATTTCCCTAGTACCACGTTATCACATGACAAATGTTTCCCGCTTTTATCATCACCCTTGGATGGTAGAGGAAGTTGATGATTCAAAAAGAGCCCTAAAGTCGAAAATCTGTTCTTTTCCGTCAGCTGTAATAGAGCAAGAGGATAATGAATTCTATATCTCTGTCAAAGCTGAAAATGGACTGTGCCAAATAGGGTTTAGTCATGATGCTTGCATTTTAAAAGGCTACTTCCTCAAAATTGAAGATAACCGCGCGCCCATGCTTGTTAAAGTACCATTGTTAGACGTTATTTATGATCCGATTGAAAGTCGCTTTAAGAAAGACCCCATAGAGTATCTAGATGTTGTGCTGACTGATATAAATGGGCTGTTCGTCGATGTGAAACTTACTTTGCTTCCCGAAATGATGCTTTGTGAAAAATCCGCCAAAGCTATTTTCTCAGAGTATGAAGAAAAGTTGAAGATCATTCTTTCTAAATGCCGGGATATGTATGAAACGTTTCTGCCTAGAGATGGCATACCGGCAGTGAACCCCTCGACACTCTCTCAAAACTCCCGGAAAGACAGACAATGTATTCATTATGGCGATATGATTAGAGCAAAGCACAACTCAACGGGATGTATTCTTCATTCACAACCAATGCCTTTATTTTCCATTAACCCGATAAATGCCAGGAATAGCACTCCCCTTGGCATAAAAATCACACCTTTTGGAAAACAGCAAGTTATTACCCGCTCCCCAAGCATGCGAGTATTAGGCTGCGATGGTGATGTACAGCTATTCGATTATTGGATTGTGTGTAAGCCTAGTAAGTCACGCAAAAAGTCCACATCTTTGGCTTCTGAAGCCAAGCTTTTCTCGCCCATTGAGAAGCAAAAGGGGCATCCCGTTCGCTATGGGGACTCCATTTTACTTGTGCATGCTAAATCTGGAGCTTTATTGGGATGTGATAATTCGATGTTTTCCCCGGGCCCTTTTAGTCAACTAGAGATATCGGGAGTTGCTCTGGAAAAATCACGAGAGGTCGAAAAGTCTATACATTTTGAATGGACTGTTTTCCCGAAAAGTGAGTTCCGTCAAAGCTTTAATATGTCTGAATTAAACTTAGCCGAAAGAGACTTGTTTGACTTTGGAAACGGCACTTGGAAGGTCGACGAAACATTTGGGCTCTATTGCCGAGGCAGCCTACATTACCTCCATTCACACGTATGGTCAAGTGCGCTTACTCTGAATCATAATGAAGTGACGGGCTATTATCACCAGGATGACAATGGATGGTTCACAGTAATTGAAAGCCTCTCGCAGAAGACTTCTTTATAACAGGACGATAGAAACTACACACATCCTCTTTCATGGTACATAACATAAACAGTCTCGAACAGCTGCTGGTCGTCATAAATTTATGTATTCTTTATCGGTGTTTCCATGGATACAAATACAAATGAGTCGAGTGCGTTACAATAAATTATAATGGCAAAAAAAAATGTATAAAAAGAAAGAAATAAAGCTGGCACAACCAGAATTCCCATAGTAGAAATAGGTGAAGGAGATAAAATAGGGTTGTAGTGGGAGCCTTGGCTCATGGCTCTCACATGCCAAATAAAGAGAAAACCAAAAACAAAACAACAGGTCTTTCACAGAAAAAAAGCCACTACTGGAACTTTCAAAATCACGATAGATTGGGGAGTAAAAGGACTATAGTAGAACGAATCATTTAAATTAGAGATTCCTTTTTAGATATTTTCTTTCCGATTGCTTTAAATAAGGCGGTGTTCTTGTTTTGTCTTGACATCTTTTGTTTTGTTTATTGGGGAGATTTCGCGTCCTTGGGAATATTCTATGGTCGTTAGGTCACAGGCGAAAAGAGCAATTCAAAGGAGGATTATAGCTTGTTCAGAAAAAGAAAATAATGAATTCAGAAGTACGATTTGTTAGGCAGTACAACTGCAATGTTCGGGTGGGAAATTGGAATGAAGATATTTGCTTAGAGGAGGAGAAACTGAAGAGCTTCTTGTCGAAAAAGGACAATGGAGAACTTTCTTTACACATGACACAAAAGAAAATGTCGCAGAGTTTAAAGCCTTCGGGGGTTAGTTCGACAGAAGATGGTTTTGTTCACATTGGGCAGACAGTGGCATTTGTTAATCCAGCCTCAAATACCCTTTTGGCAATCAACGCAAATACAGTTTTGGACGAAGAGTTTAAAGATTCCTATCCAGCAACTAGTACTTTTAACAACGATGCCGTTGCACGTAATACTTTCAAATTAGAAAAATGGGAAGGTGAGGAGTTTGATGATAACTTCTTGTGCTACGGGCAAAAATTTCATATAGCAACTAGCGATGCTTTACATCCTGAGAAAAAACTTTACCTGCATAGTGAAAGAGTTTCTTTTGCACACTACGCGAATCAGTCAAGATTTCAAGAAGTTTCTTTCTCAAAGGATAAGTCTTATAACACATGCTGGAAAATGCTTTGCCGGGATCCCAACTATCGTTTGGAAACTGACGGGGAACCAATTCCTGCCAACAGCCAATGCATCATTGTCCATTGTAACACAAATCAAGCTCTCTTCACTGATGGGAAATTCTTTGAACGAAATCATTACGGAATGGAGCTGGAAGTCAGCAGCAAGACCTGCTTGGACCCTAACAAGGTGGAAGTGGCTTCTAATGTCTTCGCAGTGCACCTGGATGTGCCAAGAAATGGGGGTGGAGAGACGAAAGAAGCAGAGGCGACTAAAGAGGAGGCGTCACCTGCTGAGGAGAAGAAAGAGGAGGGTGAGGGTGAGGCAGAGACAGCCGAAGAAGTACCTTGTGAGGATGATTCTCAGCAAGCTTCAGCCGGGGATGCATAAGAACACAGCACATGCATGAAAATATGTTTTAAGAAAGCGATACCAAGAAAGAGTTCGTCAAAAACGTTTCAGTGTCAGTTGGGCCTTGGCGTCTAAATCACTTTTGTTTTTTGTGTGGGAGGAATGGGGAATAAAGAAATGCCTTTGCACTTAGAAGAGGAAGAGGAAGAATGTAGATTTTCTCGGCTGGAACAACGTTTTTCAACTATTAATACATTTGAATGATTTATTAATCAAAATGCTGGTGAATATATCGTCTATGTTTTTTTTTTGTTAGACAGTTTCCAACTCTGCCAAATATTCAGCACCAAATCTATCAACCACCATTCTTCTCGCGTAAGGCACTGTTCCAACGCGTGCATATTCTCCATGGCGCTCAAACAGTAAAATCCACCTCTTCAAACTCTCAAAGTGCTCCTCGGTCACCCCATCAAAAGGATTGTCAACATCAACCTCCATTGTCGCCAGGTCATCAGCTGTTGCCAAGGTCAAGAACCTTGTAATTTCCTTTCCGGCAAGCATGTGGTATGGCCCGTTCTTTCCATAATGCTTTTCTCCTCCCTGGACATCATATACCTTTCCGAGAAGACTCACATAGATCGGATACCCATTTTCGCCATTGTATTGGGCAAGGTCTTCCAGCCTCATGTTTTTCATTCCTATTTTGTCAATTAGTATTTCGTAGTCAAAGTTAATAAAGCCACAACAAAGAAAAGCGACTTGTCAAACAGATTTTCACACGCCAACCAACTTACCTCGTACATAATGGTACTTGTCCAACAGACTCTTTCTGATTTGCATGTCTTGTCCCCACACAAACGTACCTGTCTTGTTATAGGACACAACAGTGCTCGTACCAACAATCACAAAACATAGAAGTAAAACGAACATAAACTTCTTTGGATCAACAGTCCCGCTGATAATCGTCGCAGGTGGCTCGGCTACAACCACCTCCTGCTCCTCCGGCTTTGCTTCTCCACCCTTCCCGGCCCGCTTCCTTACTTCAGACATGGTAGTTTCCTATATATAGATAGATACACACCTTCCTTTTAACAGCCCCTCTTCCTTCACAAATACACTAATCTGCTAGCTAGTCTAGGTCTAGATACACACCTCACACAATGCCACACACGTCACTAAATAACTATAGCACAAATAACTCAATGTTTAAATTATGGCCCGCCCACTTCGATTCTTTAGCCAGCCAGTAGCCACGTCCCGTGATCGGGGGCACCCGGTTGGGGGCCGGGGGGGGTTGAAATCCCTTGGGGGAATTCAATTTTTATTGAGAGAAAAGCAGGATTAAAATAGACAGGGGGGGGGAGAGATTGGACGTAACTTGCTCGACGTGTTGAGAAATCAACGTTATTGGTATCTTTTGTTTACGCTGGGAATCTTCTGGATATTAAAAATACATTGGGACATGGTCCTCTGGATTTGCTACTTTGCTTTGTTTCGTGCCAGAGAACATGTAACGTGTGGGGTAGAACGGCGTGTATGGCACTCGACTTTCATCATAGCTCAACCAAACCTTCTTCAGTGAAGGATGGTCGCAAAAGAAGCTTGGATGTTCTTCATTGAGCCAGACATTGTCGTGGGCAAACCACCATTTGTAGAATTTCTGATCAATAGAATCCTTTCCTGTTATTTCACAAATGGTGAAATCTACAATACATATGCTGCCTCCATTCCCAAGCATACTAATCATTCTATTGGCCGCCTTCTCCCAATTTGGAATCATTGTCAAACAATAACTACATGTCACCAAGTCTACTTGACCAAACTGTGGAATCAGCGTCTTCCAGTATTCTTGACTTTCACAGATATCTCCCTCAATAATAGAGACTTGTTTGGTCAAATGGAGGTTTGCCACTCTCTTTCTAGCAATGGAAAGTAGTTCTGGAGACAAGTCTATTAGATATATAAGGGTTCCAAGTTTGCGTACTTGGTTTATGACAAACTCAAGGTCCCTTGCAGTTCCACAACCTACACTGACCCATGTTTTTATCTTAGTCTTACTCCACGGTATGATATGGCGACATAAATCTGATCTTCCAGGTAGTAGACTCTCTCTAAAGCTATCATATGCTTCAGCCTGAGTCCTATAAAATTCACGCACGGACTCTTTGCCATCGGTTCCCGAAGTAAGCCCAAATGACACCATAGTAGCTATCACCTTAAGATCACTTACAAAGTTACTTCGTGTCCATTCTACCGGGGCTGCGGACATTTGCAAAATCTCAGAATCAACCCTTTCGTTTACTTCATTTTTGGTTACGTACCATTGGGAAAGATACCAACCAACTCGGTCATAGGTGTGTATCTTTACTGGCTGCATGTTGGCAAGGAATGGGGAATGGACTTTTGTAGAAAAGGATCTCCAAAAAATATTCCCTCCTCTTTTCATCCGAGGAAGAATTGTTGTAGTTTGGGACGCGATTGTGTCAAAGGATAACCAATCCATTGAGTCGAGGAGGGACACTAAGGTGAAGTCGGTACGCAATTGTGATGCTTTTGCAACGGTGCCATGGAATAGAGTGATGCGATCACAGTACTTTTGAAGCGTAGAAAAATGTTCTTCTTTAAGATATCGAGGGCAGCAAGTTTTGCTGAAACTTCCAACAGCATATCCATAGTAGAAATAATTTTCAATAGACCACATTCGGGTCTGTACCACCTCTGCTAGTCGTTCGGCCCACACCCACCCGTCTCTTTTGACAAGGTCTATTTGACTTGGAGGGCATCCTCCAAGTGGAGCAAGCCATTGCCACGAGTACTGCAAAAGCTTTATCATAGGTTTCATCATCACATAGTTAGGAGCCTTGTCATTTGCGTAGTTTGCACGAAAGTATTCAGGCACTCCGCACAATGCAAAGGGGTAGCTCAATATCTTTGCAAGCAGTCCCGAAGTTCCACAGAACATTAAATTGGTCTCAAATAAGTGCATATTATTATCCCAGAATACACCGCAGCCCTTAGACATGCAAGGACGCAAGGTTTTCCTGTAAACAGCCTTGAAAACGTCGGCATCTGATTTGCCAAATATTGCAAAAAATTGATCGTATGTAAGTTGCTTCAAGCAGACTATCTTCAATTCAAGTAAATGCAATTGCGCTTTGTTGAGGTCAGCAGCAACGATAGATTTCGGCCCTTCAATCAAATAGTCGAGAACATTGTCGCCAGCAGAAGCTATGGTGAGGATGCTGTCTTTTCCAGAGATGCCAAAAAATTCCCGTTCGATGGCCGGGTCCTCCCAGCTAATGTTATAGATTATCTTCTCGCTGGTAATTGTCTCGTTGATGAAGTGCTCGAAGTAAACGTCTTGAATAACTTTAAGAACTTCTATCGTGAAGTAAACCAGAACGGTGGTATGAAGAATAACATATAGAGAGGAAGGGGTTATCATTTCATCCTCCAACATCAACATTTTGTATACAAAAACCGTGTGACTTATTGTTTGAAAGGTAAGGGCCGCTCCTAACGTGTATAGTTTTCCCTTTAGTGATAGCGAAGACTCGGCAGTGTGGAATTTTTTTACCATCCATTGCTTGAACCAGGAAAAATGTTGCTTTAAAACAATCAGGCCGAAAAGAAAGAGTCCTATAGAGGATGTCCTCAGCAAGCTGTATATGACATATGTATGAAAGGAAATTCGAACAAGAAAGAAGCACAATCCATACGAAAAGCGCTCTCTAGAATTGGTCACTTTGGTAAGCGCCAACGCGACCGTTGGCAGCTCTTCCAGAAGACAGCAAGCAAACAAATCATTCTTGTTCTGTGAAGAGAGATAGGCAAGAAAGACAAAGTAGAAAGTATGATGCAGCCATCCAGAGAGAAACTGAATCTCCGTGTGATAGTGGAAGTAGCCTATGACTAGGTCCATCAGGCAGTAAGCCATAAAGAACGAGCAGATGAACAAGCTGGCTGAAGTTTCGTTGATTATATCCAGCATCTCGTGGACAAGAGTCTCTGCGAGAGGACTTCCATCTGACTTACCAGCATTGTAGTAATTTAGACACGTCCTCATGATAAAATACAACCCAAAGGAAGTGAGTACAGAGGCGCAATAGAGGGTGAGAAACCAGGCGTTTTTCTTGGATAGGTTTGCTCTGTGGAAGGTATAATAGACCGCTACCATGGAAATCAGGCTAGAAATGAAGTGAAATTGAGGGGAATCCTTTACATTCTCCATCAGTTTGCTTCGGAGGCGCTCGAAATCATCAGGAACGCCGCCATCGGTGAAGTTAGATAGTCCTACAAGAAACATATTTCAATTTGATTTTGTCCTTGTAATTTTCCTTTTCTCTTTGTTTTTTCAAACTGATATATTAAAGCCAAAAGCTCCAACGAAATACAGGAAATTTCAATTATTCTTTCTTAGAATTTTCTTTAGTGCTTTATCTCTGGATTAAAGATCATGTCAGACTGAAAACATTTAGTTAGAACGGGATTTTCAAATTTCACCTGAGCAATCGCGTAAAGTAGACGTGGAGACTAGACCCAGGAGAAAAACAATTGCCAGTACTACTGTGGAGTAAGCAATAACTGTATTCCTTCAGCTGCCTTTGAGTGACGGGAAACCTCAACTTTCTTTCAAGTACCATGTTCTATTGTTTGGGAGTGAATGGTTGAAAGAATTAGTTCCAGTACGGGTACAATCCTCGAAAAGAGACACGTGCCTGCATTATCACCTCTCATTGCATCGTTGAATGTCCCTTTTCTAGTTTCTTTCCCTCGTGGCTCCTGTAAAGGACTTCAATCGATGTTTGTTGTTATCTTGACTTTAAAATCTTTGCACATGGAACAGGAGGTGCTCCTATTGGGCAAAATTTCTTGTGCAAGAAAACAAGTGGTTAGGTGGAAATTTTCAAATTATCTGCCGCCCCCCTAATATAAACTGATTGACCAATGGGATCGTTTGTAGGTCCATGTGTCAATTGCTATGTACTTTAAGTTTTTGTTCAGGTGTGCATTCCTTGTCTGAATGTCTCCGCAATTGCTACTCACACGAAATGTCAGCTGTTTCTTTCTCATGTATAATTCCTGATTTATTGTAAGATTCATACTTGGGTCATTTCTGAAACGGCTGGCTTTGGAAATATGGAAGTTTTCTATTCATGAGATTGGGGTAAATATTTCTGAGATTCCGCTCCTGAGGAATGGAGGACTATCACAGAATCAACTATGATGTTTCCGAGAACCGAAAACCCCGCTCCTGAGCAAACCAAGATCATCACAAAATAGTCAACTAGGAGAATCAACAAGGGAGAATCATAAGGCCATTTATCATCGAATAACAGTGGATGTGGCTGTAAACACCACTGGACCACTCCGAAGACAACTAACGTCTCAGGAACTAAACTGGTGTATAAGTCAGCCTTGCAAAGGACAGGAACGAGTGACGTTGAACCTATCTAGATCCATGTGGTCATGTTATAATTCTTTTCTTAGTCTGTCATTTGTCAAGGCCCCTCCTCTCTTACTCAGTAAACTCCTCACAATTCTCACACAACGTGTTCGTATTTATAGCGACTTCTGCAAATTACTGTGCCATAATGAGCTGTACCTATTTTGCACAAACTTTCACTATATGGAAAGCACTTGAATGACTATGGCGGCTGGCCAAAAGAAAATGACACAATAAAGTGGGGAATGCGAATACATCTACAACCATATTGGTTGATGAGTTTCAGGATGTTCTTGAAAACAGGCAAATTAGCGTTTTCAATAACTATTTACCCTCCCTTTCTGCTCCTATGTATGCACCGGGTAGCATATTATAAATATCCTCCATTAGAGAGGGACTTTTATTGCTACAAATACCTGGAACATTCCTCTGTCTGATAACAAGCAGTGCAGTACAGTACAAGCCCTCCAATCTCATGACGATAAAAATCTGCATGTTGAAATTACCTATACTGCTTGTCTGAATAACAACGAGGACAAATTTCTACTCTCTAGTCTTAGTATTTGACTGGGAGACATTATCACATGGATGATACACACATGCTTACGATTGTATGCAAGCAACAGGGATGGATTTGAATTAGTTCTAATAGTGACTACGCGTCTCAGGAAGCTATATTAGAGCACATAATTCAATCTGGAGCCAGCTATCGCTGGAATTAACTTCTCGAACACAGAAGGCGCGGCTGTCGAGAATATTGTACCTATAAACAGGAATACGGAACAACAACTTTGGAGAAGAGTCTTGCGATGCAGTTGTACAGTTAAATAATACAATATATGAATTATGCTCCATTCATACGAACAACAACAACAACAACGATAACGTATACGTAATGACTTTTATTCCCTAACCCCTTCTGAGTGGCTTTTCTTCTATGTACTATGGAAATCTCGGTTGTGCCAGATTTTAAATTCTCACCTTTTCTATAGCCAGCTGCACTGCAATGGTAATGCTTTCTATAAATATTCTCCATTGAGCCGGTCACCTCTTTGAGCTATAAATATGTTCCACTATTGAAATGCTGCCTCCGTTCCATATAAATACCTACGCCCCCCTCGCTTTGAGTCATTTCTTTTCTTTAACAACCTTTTTATGATATATTTGGGTTTGTTTGATTTAGTTGATTTCGATCTTGTCTTAGTGTAAACATGATGGCGAGAGGTGCTTATCTCAACAGCTGGATTGCGTTTTTGGCAGGTCTTTGCTGCTTGTTGGGCCTTGGTCGCGTGAATGCTGCCGTGGTCATCAATGAGGTGGTGTCGAAAGCTGCAGATGGCAGTGATGATTGGGTTGAGTTATTCAACAATGGAGCGTCTGAGGCTGATATATCAGGCTGGTCTTTGAGTGACTCTGGAAACACATACGGCTTTCCTACAGGAACCAAAATTGCGGCTGGTGCGTACTTGGTTATTGAGAAGAGTACATTTGGATTTGGACTTGGATCAACTGAACAAATTGTCGTTGCGTTACCTGATGGTACAACTGTTGATATGACCGAATACACTTCTGATAAAGTATCAGGCCTTCCTGATGGATGGTCTGGTGTTAGCTGGGCAAGATGTGGAGACTCCTTTCGAGTTCTAAACATCATTACAAAAGGACAGGCAAATGATTGCCCTGATCTTTCAGGCAAAGTACGGGTTCATTCTACAGTGCTTATGAGGCATGGAATCATTACACCCAAAGAGACAATTCCCAATACTGAGGTGAAATGGCCAAATTCTAAAATGCTAACCGGACTGGGTGTGTCTGAAGCTTTCAGAGGAGGGCAAGAGCTTCGAAAGAGATACATTACTGGTGCAAACCCGTTGGTCCCTGAGACGTGGCACCCCAAAGACGTTTACGTACGCTCTTCAGCAATGTACAGATCAAATCAGCATGCCATTACATTGGCTTTAGCAATGTATCCTCTTGGTACCGGCCCGTCAATGTATGGGGCAAATGAAACCCCAGTCCCCTCGGAAGAGCTGTCATTTCAACCTGTGGCTGTCAACACAGTTCCGGATGGTACAGATAACTTGTTGAGGGCTTGGACTGGCAAGACCAATTGCTCTCTGTATCGTTCCCACTTGAAAGAGTTGGTTAAAACCACCATCTATAGTGACAAAGTAAATGAAAACCGCGAATTCCTCACCAGAATGCAAGAAGTTTCTGGTTACCGCAAAGATGATTCTTTAGAAGTTTTCTTGTTTGATATTAATTCACTTCAAGAAGCTCTGTCGTCAGAACTTGCTCATGGATTTCCATTTTTGGGTGTATCCCCCTCTCCTATTTCTATGGATGACTATTTGAAAATGAAAGCTCTAGGAGATTGGAATTACGTACAGCAGTTTAAAGGTTTTGGGCGTCTTTTAGGAGGTGCCTTTGTGGAAGAGCTAATTAATAACTTGAACGGAGCTAAAGCGGGGGGTGGACCAAAGCTTTCTATTTATAGTGGTCATCAACGAACATTTTTTGGAATTGAATATGCCATGAACATTTTGCAAGGGAGAGTGCCCCCAACTGGCTATCGTTACGAATTTGAATTATTTTCGGTGAATGGGGGGTCCTCATATGGCTTACAGATAACTGGAATTGATTTGCTTGGAAACGCCGAAGTCATTCCCATTCCAAACTGTACGGGTGATGATGGGCTTTGTCCTCTTGATACATTTATTGAGTTAGTTTCTCCTATGATTCCTGACAACTGGGAGCTGGAGTGTGGGAATATTGCACCAGATAAACCGTCATCTGGCCCATGCGTCGCCGAGACAGTGGCAATCAATGAAGTGCAAGCCGACGGCCCCGATTATATTGAGCTTTTCAACTACGGAACCTCCGATATCAACCTCGAAGGGTGGTCAATCAAAGACGACAATGCTAATACTTTTACTTTTGGAAGCTATGTTCTTAAGTCAAAGGCCCATGTTGTGCTTCAGAAGTCAAGCGTACCAGCTGCTTTAAACTTTGATTTTGGACTAGGAAAATCCGGCGACTCTGTCACCTTGTCTAGTCCCCTTGGGCAGATTGATTCGGTCTCTTGGGGCGAAGACGTTTATGTTGACCCAGGCAAAAGTCTCTCGAAGTGCTCTCTTGACGGCCCAATGGTTTTTGTAACTTCGTCTGCAGGGGAAGCAAACAAATGCGAACAAGCAAAGTCTTCGGGTGAGGAGGCCGTTACGAATGAGGAACTAAAGAAACTGATTGAAGATTCCGAGAATTCTGTGCTTCAATCGGTAAGCAATGCCGAAGACGACATTGAAACCGCATGTGCAGCACAAACACAGGGCATTGTTCAAAGATTAATTGCATTAGCAGGTGAAAGCGCAAATACCCAAAGCTTAGTGAATGAAATGAAGTCTGTTCTTGAAGAAGTCAAAGGAGGCGTCGAAAATATCGAAACTAGTTTGGCAAAGAAAGATGCCGACGACAAAGAATGGCCAAAAAAATGCAGTCCCTTGTGTGTCGAGCCTCATGGAAGGTGTGAGCCTAATGGACGGTGTACATGCAGGTGGAACAGGACAGGTCCAAATGGCATTGGCCTTCGTTTCAACAAATACGGATATCCTAATAAGATTCAAGCTGATCATTGTGGAATCCATTGCCGCTATGGATGGCAGCAGTATGAAAGACGATCTTGTTTGAATCAAGCTTATTGAGGAAACAAATTCATAAAATGCATGTATAGTCAACACTCAAATATGTATTTGATTTATTGATAAGAAGCAGGTATTTTTTGTTTTTTAATCATATTCACCATAGTCATTTCTTGTTACAGGCCAATTTAATAATAAACACGCATTTACTCATCTAAGGAATTGTCACGCTTGTTTTCACCCAAAGGCACTCTTCCAGAAGTTTTTGAAGTGAAGTTGAATTTTTTAAAGGAATTGACATTCACTTTCTTTTTCGGAAGTTCCATGAACTTGTTTTTTTCTGGGAGTGCCGGATTGGGCTCGATTTTTTTGTCTTCATGCAAGCACTCGTCATCCTTTTGGTTTTCTTCTTTCCATGCACAATTTTTGGAAGAAAAGGGACTTTCGGAGCCGAATTCACTCACAGATGGTGATGCACTAAACATAGATGCAAGTTCTGGGTTTAAGAAAGTTTTAATGCCGGAAGAGCTCTCCGAAGCCTTAGCGGGCGTAAAAGAATCACTGCCCAAGGCACTCCTTTCATACAAGCTCGGTGTACTATCCTTTACATCCACACTAGGTGATTTTGCATTCACGGCATCTAAATCCAGTCTAGGCAGCAATGAATCTACATGTTCAGCAGTTGTCTCGGGTTCAGAGTCCGATTTTTCTTCTTTACTCGCACGTTTCCCTGATGAGTCAGAGGATTCTTCACATACACCACCAGTAGCATTATTCGAAGCTGCCAACTTCTTCTCCATTTTTTTTACTTTGACGATTAGCGTATGATACTTTTGAAGCATTTTTGAATTCTCTTCATCTTTCAAGGCCGACGTCTTCATAAAATGGTCAAAATCGATCTTTATCTCTTCTGTCTCATTCCGAGCCCCCTCTAGTTCTTTCAAAAGTCTTTCGTTTTCGTCCTTTAAAACAGAGCCTGTTTCACAGGGCCCTTTGGATTCACTTTCTTTCAGTAGTTCCACTAACTCTTCATTTCGGTTTTCTAAAGTTGCAACTTTACCTTCCAGTCCTCGAATTGTCAGTGGCAGTTCCTTCACTTTAGCGGAATTAACTAGCACATCATTCTTGTGGATTTCCAATTCTGACTGTAAAGCCGTAACTTGCCCTTTATACTCGTCTAGCTCACCTTTAAGAAGTTCTGCAGATTTAGTTTGTGCTCCAAGTTCTTTGCGGATGAAAGAAAGATTGCTCTCCGAAGCCGAAAGTTTACTTCTAGTTTCATCTAAGACGGCACGGCACTCGTTCGTTTCAGAGCTCTTATTTTCATAATCCTTTTCAAGTTGCGCAACTTTAGCTTCCAGACATAATAAACTCTCATGCTCCATCCGTATGGTATTTTTAACATTAATTAACTCTTCATTTAACTCGGAAGCTTTCACGTCGGCAGAGTCCTTAGCAATCACCAAGTTTTCTATCTCATCATTTTTTGATTTAATTAGTCCGGCATGTTCTCTTCTTGTTAGTTCAAGCATTGACGAAAAATCGTCAACTTTCTTTTCAATAGTGAGTCTAGCCTCCTCTACTATCTCTTTCTCATTTTTTAGTTTCTCGTTTTCAAAGGCCATTTTATCTATTTCACCCTTTGATTTCTTTAATTCAGCAATATTTTCACACTGTTCCTCAGAAGCACGCAAAAGCTGATCTTTAAGGAAAGAAATTTCGGAACTCAGACATCCGACTTGGCTCTTCAGGGATCGTTCATTTTCCTCCAGCAAATCTTTAGCTCTGCCAAGTGCTTCAATTTTTCCGTTCAGTTCAAAAATACAATCTTCATTTTCTGCTCCATCAGAGAGGGCCATTTCAAGTTTGTTCCGTGCACCATCCAATTGAGCCTTCAATTGGGTGCACATTTCTTTTTGACGTTCAACTTCTTTCTGTAAGTTACCAAGGTCTTTATCTTTGCAAACGCCAGACGACTTAAGCTCATTTATCTCTTGATTCAACTCATCAGCTGTCCTTTTTGAGCTACCTTCGAATTCTACTAGGGCCTTTTCAGAAACACATAGCCTGCTTTCAAGTTCTTTTTCCTTTTCCTTTAAATCCCACACGAGCTTTTCGGCATCATCCTTTTCTTTCGAGATCTTTTCATGTTCATTGCGAACGGATTCGATTTCTTCTTGAAGCCAATTGCATTTGTTTTCGGCCATTGACAAGCCGTCCTCAAGTGCTTTCATCTTGGCTAGCAGCTCCACTTCTTGTGAATTCAAGCGAGCTTTAAATTCATCTTCTGACTTGACCGTTGACTGTTGCACATCGTCTAGGCGAGTTTGGAGTTCATTGCGCTCGGTTGTAAGTGCTTCTATTTTGTCAGAAAATTCCTGGGCAAGACATTCTCTCTTATTCTTCTCTTCGCTTAAGTTATCTTTCATTTTTCGAACAGTTTCACTAAGATACTCTTGCTGTTCTTCTGACGACTTCAAGGAGCGGGCCTCTATTTCCCTCTTTTCCAAAATTTCAGAATTTATGCTTTCTAATTCTTTCACGCAATTGGTTAGTCTATTGATTTCCTCGTCAGATTTACGGACAGAATCTATTAAATCATTTTTGTGAGAGCATTTAACAGCTTCTAACTCTCGACGGGCGACCTCTTGTTCCTCCCTCGCGCTTCGTAGTTGGTTTTCTAACGCTTCTTCTTTCAAGCAGTATTCTTTTTGGCTCTTTTCCAACAAATGTTGGACATCATTTTTGGACATTTCTAAATTCGCGAACGAAGCCTTTAGGCTTTCAAAATCTTTGCGAGAGTTATCAAGTTCTATTAAAGATGAGGCTAATTTACCTTTCACTTCTTTGAGGTCACTAGCAACAGCTTCGTTAAGGCTGGCTTTGTCCGACACTTCTTTTTGCAAGCCAAGGACTAGATTAGAATTCTCTAGAGCATTCTTCAGTTGACACTCTATTTCAGTTTGCATACTTGAAGTTTTAGTTGCCAGTTCGACCATCAGTTTCTCAACAGTTTCATCCCGTTCTTCTTTCAGGCCTATGTAATTGTCACGAGCAGCTTCCAATTCCGAAGAGAGCTTGGAAATTTTGATGTCCGCTGCCTCTTTCTGTATTTCTAAATCTTTCAGAGATGCGGATATATCTTCAAGGTCCATGTTTAGCATATCCATATTCGCCTTTAGCGATTCATTCTCTTTTCTTGACTCATTGAGCTTTTCCTCCAAAGCCTTTATCTGCTTCTCAAACCCCTCAAGTCCCGTTTTGGCAAGATGTAATTGGTTTTCTAAATCTGTGCATTTTGCCCGAAACTCTTCAGCTTTAATTGCATCTAAACTGAGGCTTAGTATTTCATCTTCTTGTTGCTTCCTACCGATTTCTCCACACATCTTTGCTTTCGAAAGGGTGAGCTGAAAATTTTCATCCCTGAGAGAGTTCTCTGTCTTCAACGATTCACATTCATCCTCTAATTTTCGGTGAGTTTCATGTAAATTTTCGAGCTCTGACCTCAGAGAGAGCTCAGCGGAAGTCTTTCCATCCAGGTCCTTTCGGAGTTGATTAATCACAAAGTTGACATCGTCTTTGTCTTCCGAAGGAATCAGAGGGCCTGCACTTTCACTTGTCATTTCAACTTTTAACTGAAGTCTTTCAATAGTCGCCTTTAATTGACAATTGCTTTCTTCCACAAGGGTCATCTTTTTACGCAGGGAATCAGCTTCCATAAGAATATTCTCTTTGGCACACAAAAGTTCTTCATATGCTTTTGCGGTTTCATCCATGTCCATCTGCAAAACCTCTTCATTGGCACTTTTTGCATCTAGCTCTCGATTAAGCTTTTCAATATCCATCTTCAGACAATTTTCACCTTTTTTGAGCACTGCATTGACATCCTCGGCACTGCAAAGCTTGGCCTTCAGACCTCTAACAGTATCATTTAAGTCGACGTTCTCCTTTCTAACCGAATCGACTTCCTTTCGTAGAGCTGGCATTTCCTTGTTCACCTTGGTCCACTTCTCTTTAACTGCTTTTAAGTCAGCAATAGAGGACAGTGCTTCCGGTACAGAAGAGCTATTCAAACTTGCTATGATATTTGTTAGTTTCCTGCCACTTTCACGTACTTCTTCAGCAAGCTCATCCCCTTTCGACTTGGTATCTTGCATTTGTTCGTTCGACTTTATCATTAATTCGGAAATCTTATTGCAATAGCCTTCATTTTGAGCCTTCAACATGGAAACTTGCTTTTCGAACTGTTCTGTTGAAATCTGCAGCGAAGTCTTTATAGTCTCATAGTCTTCTTTGACATTTTCAAGTTTTGCACAATTGTCCATAGAAGCTTTTAATTCACACCTGACACTAGCAATTTCAGACTCTATGCTTTCCATTTTTTGCTCTTTTTGTTCCAGGACAGAAGTGAGATTGCATATTCTGTTCTTGAGTTCGTTATTTTCTTTAGCAAATAATTTCAGCTCTTCATTATTGCCAATGCCTATATTGACATTTTCATTCTTTTCAGCTTTGTTACAGCGATTCTCATTTGGTTGTGCTTGAAGCTCCCTCATTCTCTGATTTTCCTTCTGCAGTGATTCCAATTCTCGCTCTAGTTCACAGATTCTATCTTGGCTATTCGCAGTACTCTGATTCCATTCCCTTTGCTTCTTTTCTAAAATTTCCAAACGAGTATTGGCATTGCCCATAGAAGCAGAAAGAGAGCTAAGAGAATTTTCCTTATTCACCAAATCACCTTTGAGTTTCTCACGAGTTTTTTCACTCTCTTCAAGTTTCGCCTGAAGAAAGGAGGCAGCTCTTTCAAGTTCACTTATTTTCGTTACTTCTTCAGATAGTCTAGCTTTCTGCTTTTCAAACGCCAAGTTCAAGCTTTCATTCTGAAACACCTTTTGGCTACAATCTTTCTTCAGAGCTTCTATTTCGTTCTCCAATTCAGTGATTTTTGTAAGAGCATTGCTAGGGAGATCAGCCTTCCAGGCGTCTTTTGCCCAGCTCATGACAACAGTTACTACAGTACTAAGCCGCTAACACCAGAATAAACAAATCAATCAAGAAGAGAGAGGAAGAAACAAAATGGCATTTGTGGCGAATCACAAATTTTTGCAACAATAATCTTTCGAAACCAAGAAACCAGATTACCTCTCCACTTGCCTTTTCTTTTTCTCCATTTTTTTATTATGAACCTTTTTGCCTTTTGGCTGCTTTTTGAGAAATTCAAAAAAAAAAAAAAAAAGAAAAAAAAAAAAAAAAAAAGAAAAAAAAACAAACACAAACCGAAATCCAGAGACGTAACGTTGGCGAAAATCACAATCAAAATCACAAATCACGAAAAAAAAAAAAAAAAAAAAAAAAAAAAAAAAAAAAAAAAAAAAAAAAAACCAAAAAACCAAAAAACCAAAAAAAACGAAAATATTTGGAACGCGCCCTTCCCCAGCATGATTCATGTGATGCATCCCATTTAGTTTCCTATTTGTCAGGTATCCAACCATTATCCTTAAGCTTCAATTTCCTTCTTTCCAAAGTTCTCAGTAATCCAGAATCAATTATTGGCTTAACACGGAACGACGAAGAATGTTCTTTTCCAAGACATTAGAGTACAAGTCTTTCAAGACATAAGCACCTCCACAATTCTTCTGGATAATGAAGAAAGGTTTGGGTCCAGTTTAGACGAAGCGTTCTTGTCATAAAGAAAAACAGCAGAACCAGGCAACAAGTCATCATTCTTAATCAGTCTTCCGCTAGCATAGTATTTAGCTCTCTTGTTCAGTTTCATCAATCTTTTGTTTCAAAGCGTCGCGTCCTACATTCCGCAATTCAGTCAGTCTGTTATTTAAACCTTTCAGCGTCAGGTTTCAAGTTGTCTTCAGGCAAGTTGTTATAGTTCACAAATTCATTCATTGTGCGAGCAAACATCACAGCAATAGGAGTACTACCATGAAAGTCTGAAACTGTGCTGTTCAGTTTCATCTCAATTACAGGAACAAGAGAAAACCAGTCACCAGGAGCACCGTCAAGCTCCTTCCGAATCGAAGTTATCAAACGTTTCACACTTGCTTCAGCAATAGAGTTACCTTGTGGATTGTAAGGTGTCGAAAACCTTTAGTCACAATTCGTCAGTTCCATCAAAGACTTTACAATAATATTTGAAAAGGAGAATGCTACTACATATTTCCGGGCCATTCTTGACAAGGTTGTAAAGGACCAAATTATGTTGACCTTGGTGACTCCTTGCAGCCGCAATGCCCAATGGTTTTTGAAATGTTTGGAACTATCTGTTTGTGAACCACTGATTATTCTTGGCCGTGCGAACATCTTCTTTCCTGCGAGTAAGCAGAATGCTGCCCCGGCTGGACTGACGCTTTGGAAGTACACTTTTTGTTGGAGACATTCATGAAAGTTGGGGAAGATAATGAAGCAAATTCAGGAGACGATGATGCTTTTGATGACTCACAATGACAACGATCTTTCTAGTCAAGAAAACAGAATATTCTGTTCCAGACTCACATGGTTAATCACCCCAACGCGACACCAATGGGGAACACTATCTTGGGGACCGGTCGAGGATGGAAAGGACTACATGATGACTGAAAACTTCTTGGCCATATCAAAGGCTTTAATATTGTTCGAAAGGGCTTTCATCCTATTGCTAGTTTGAAAGAAGTTATGTACTTATCAATGGTCCATTTAATTCCTATCTGAGCCAGCCCCCGTAATATTGACCGTCTTCGTTCTGGATTCCACACTGGCGGGTACAGTCTACAGCACCTGACCTACCGCTCAACTCTTCGCATTTTATCCATCCCTGGATTAGGATTTCGACAGAGTATAAAGCACACGCCTCAACCCGCTTCGTGTACTGTTCGCAAACTGGTCAAGTCTAGCCACCCCTTTAACGTCCTCGATTGATGTCCCGCTCACTTTCTCCTCCGTCCCCCTACTTCTCTACCTTTGAGTCACCTTTCAAGTCAATAAGTGGCAAGTTTCCCAGTTAAGGCTTTCCTTTTCGCCGAGAGCTTCTTGGTTGCTTGTGACAAAGCTACTGTTCTTTGCGCATGAGCACCCCATGTCTACACTCTTCATGTGTGCTCCAGTAGCTTAATCTCACATCATCCAATAAGTACCCTTTAGCGTGACTAAGTGGCTCTTAGGCACGAGTTTGGAATGACGAAAATGGCTTCACGGAGAACACTGTGAGTGTTGGTCTGCAATAAAGTCTTGTCTTCTTTCCTGGACGCCTGTCCTTTGCAACGAGTCATTTAAGGAACAGATGTATCGAAAAGAAAACTTTTTACATCGCCATAAGAATTTCTTTTTCCCCACCTTGTGGTGTTTGTGTGCTTGTTATTAGTATCATCACAAGTGACTAACAGTGCGTACTAGACCTCAGATTTTAAACCCTTCTTTTGTTCCTTGCATTCTTTAGTTTTCTTTTTTTTCTTTTTTATGTTTATTTCCTTTAACCGTGAAGTGAAAGATCCCTAGTGTCTTGGTGACAAGGAGGATTTTGTGTGCATTGCCGATGGCAGTCAGTACGAGCAAGAGAGGAATCCGTTATTTTTAGTACCTACTCTGTACCTCCCCAGAACAGAAAGAGATCTTCACAATTAATTCAGCAGAAGATTGCAATAAGCTTTCGCTTTTTGCACAGCCCTTTGTCCCATTCCAGCTAGTTATGATGTCCTTTTTTTGTGACAGTAACATAGATTGTGCTGATTATTGTGTAAACGAACCCAAGAATTGCTAAAGCGAGGAACGATGTGATAATAATTTTAATGACACCATAGACTACAGGGTTGCGAATGTTCAATAACCCCATTGCATCCTCCAGAACGTCGGAAGGTAAAAAGTTTTTGTTTTTGTCCTGAAAGATTTTGTCTTTAAAGATTTTCATCTCGCCATCTTTTTTACTCAACACCTGAGCGACCATGTTCAAAGAGCTAGGATCAATGGCACCCCTGGCAAATTCAAGAAGAGGAAGTGGCATGTATTTTTGGACTGTTTTTTCGCTTGGGGTAAGTACACGGGCATTGGCCCCGCAGATGGTAACGGCTAATACAACCCCCAACAGAATCAAAACTCTCTTTATCGAAACCATTTTGCTAATAACTTACTCTGTCTACATAAATCTATATGATCCCAAATAAAAACACAGGACGAGCAAAAAGGCAAAACAATACACTAGGCGGAGAACATGAAGGAGCAGAAGGGCCTAGGGAGAAGGAGAAAAGGAGAAAAAGCCTGACACGCCTTCTTTGGCTTTTCAAGAATTATATCAAAAATGAATAGAATTTTATTATGGAGGATCGAATGGTCGCGATTATTATAATTCTGGCACAAAGGAAATAAAGTATAGGGGAAGGGCAGGCACAGCCATTATTTATTTATGGCAGGAATGCAATTATTTGAAAAATATTATCGGATGTTTCTATGGTAACAGCACGCTACCCCTTTCTTCCTCCTTCCTTCGATATCTCCTCACAGCTGGTCTGTCTCTCATGGTATAATCTCACATCTCGTTCACGTAGGATACTTTCGAACAATGATCAACAGAGTTACTTCATACAGTGATCGGGTTAACTCATGACATGGTTACATGAGTTGCATGAAATTGAGTACACATTTCTCATGAGGATTAGTGGTTGGTTAGTGGGCCTCTTTTGCAGTGTGTGCCCTTAGAGCTCCATAAAACGTCTCAATGCTTTCATTGTTAAGCATGAAATAGTAAATTGTGAAAGATGGCCTGTGCGAGGCATACAACAGCTCTGGGATAAACCCGAACGATAAACCTGAACAAGGACAGCTCCTTTATCGCGCAGTAAGAGCGACGTAATATAGACAACTCTTCTATTGAATTGACTAAGCCTAAATCGGGGAGCAAGTTACATATACTAATAGTGTCCCTCCTCCTATCGGTTGTGGTTGAGATGGAGACCCAGCTGACTTGAGTAGTACATGGGAGCATGCAATAAAAGTGGTCTGTGCCTAAACAGCTACTGACTATAGACCTGACTATAGAGTACTTCTTCTACAATCTGCCACTTTACTCCCCCTGCTGTTCCTTCAGGGAATTTTATAAAATACAGCAACAAATTCTCATAGGACGTAGCAAGGAGCGTTAGACGTAGTAGAGATAGCTAGACTATATGTTATTTAGACTTGCCCAAAATGAATAAACTGGAACTTGCAAGGAGTGGAATCTTTGTGGAATAAACCTCGGAAAACTTCAATTTTCTTCTTTATTAGGGTTACGTGTGGTGGGTGAAATTCCGGGAGCCAAACTGCGCTCCTGCCTCCTTGTGTGAACAACTTGAAAATTCAAAGGTAAACAGCAGGGAGGGTAAACAGCTATTTTATCACTAGCTCACCATGTCTCCCTCCCCTAACCCTCCCCTCTCTCCTGGTCTACCCTATAATAATATTGGTACAGGGGCCTCCCCTCCTCTCCCACTCATAAGTCACTAGCTACCCTCCAGTCCTGCACGTAGCTGCCGTAGTTAAATCTTAATCTATCTATCCATTCCCCAAGTCTAGAGGCTGTGTCTTAATCATTGCATTGGTATTAGTGCCACTGCACAGTCTTTTAATGTTTCAGCGCAAAGGCATGCTTAGTTTTCATTTGTGGACTGTGTGGTTAACTGTAAGACTGGAAGGCACTTTTGGTTTGGGACTTTAGAAAATATTCTCTTGGTTTCTGTTACTTCAACTTCACTGGTTGTTTTCCGTTTTCACTGGGGTAAGGATAGTTGGTAGGCTAAAGTGCAGAAAGATTATGGAGCACAGTGAAACCCAGGCGGCTTTCAAGAAAGCGCAGGAGGACATAAAGGTGGAGAAAGAAATTGAATCACAACTTAGTTCTCTGTGGTTTCGAAACGTAACATCTGCCGGAGCATTTATATGCACCATTATACTCTTGGCGGTGATTTCTTCGAAAAACTCTAGCTTGGAAAGAATTAATGATGTGGCATTGTCATATTGGCAAGAGCAGCGCGCTGTGGGTGGTATACTGATTGAGGGTGTAGCATTGGAGGCTCTTGATGCAGAATATACATTGAGAAAGGGAATGGGGATTTGTAACATAGCGCTGCCGAGTGATGTTGACTGTGCGAAAAGTGAGCAACATTGCGAAAAGGCTGAGAATTATTTAGCTTTAATCAACGACATTCTTCCACTTTCCTACAAGGGCAGTATTTTAAAGGCATTGGGTCATCCCAATGTAACTTTGAGGGGAGAAACAATTGGTAGCAGAGATTGTAGAGTCAGCCCAGTTGCGATTCGTAATGTACTGAACAAAGTGGGGGATATTTTAATAGAAAATCTACGGGCAGAGTTTGAGGACCAAAGACTCTATACGTTGGGTAAGGATATCGACCTTAGCTTTTTGCTGCTGAAAAACCAAATCGATTTTGTGGTTAAGGGACAGGAACAATTGGGTAAGTTCCTGTGCAGTAGTAAAAAGTCGCTATCAGTCGTTTCTGGAGGAAATGCCTATAGCAATTTCCTTCCAGGTACAAAAAATTGTGCAAAGTGGGATAAAGACTTCTCGTTGGGTGATAAGGAAGGTGTAAGACAATGGGTCCCTTTCGAAAAGAGGAAGGTATTGGAGGCGTTGAAAGTCGAATATGAATCATACGTTCAATTTGTTGAGGGCATTGTATTAAAGACTGTTCGAAGAAATATCGAATTAGGGCATCGCTTAGATACCATTATCTTTTGGACTATTCTTGGGGTTTTGGTGGCAATGTTATTTCAGACTCATTCTATTTTTACTCCTTTGATGAAAAAACTGAATTTTACAGTGGGAAACCTCATTGGCGTTCTAAATGAAAATCGAACTCTTCACCATCGGGCATCTCTAAAGAACGAGTACTTCGCCAGCGTTGTTCATGAACTAAGGACTCCTTCTGCCTGCACTGCAGGCATTGCCAGGTTGCTACTTGACTCTAAGCTAGATACTAGCCAGCAGCAGGATGTGAGAGCAATCATATCCACCCAGGAGCATTTAATAGGACTTGTGAATGATATTTTACATGTGTCGAAAATTGAAAGTTCGAAACTGAAGTTTGACTTGTGCTCCATTTCTCCGAGGAGGGTTTGCGAAAGTGTTGTGTATGCTTTATCGGGCAAGGCTTCCGAGAAAAACATACCCCTCTTTCTTGAGTTTGACAATAACATACCGAATTTTATTGTTGGGGATGAAATGCGAATCAAACAAGTTCTAATTAATTTTGTAACAAATGCTCTCAAATTTACTGACTTTGGGCGAGTAACTATAAAAGCTTGTTTGGTTTCTGGGAGTTCGCGTTCTGCAGTTATTGAGTTTTCTGTCATCGATACAGGTATTGGTATAGCTGATGATGCGCAGAAAACTCTTTTTGGATCCTTTCAACAGGCTGATCCTTCAATTGAAAAAAAGTTTCAAGGAACAGGGCTTGGTCTGTTTATTTCTAAGAAACTCATAGAGCTGATGAAGGGAAGCGTATCTCTACAATCAACTGTGGGAGAGGGAACCTCAGTGAGGTTTAAAATTAAGTTTATAGTGCCTAAACGAGGTAGAAAAAAGACTTTGGTGAAAGGTGGCAAACGTAGTGTGTACATATGTGAGCCCGTAGAGAGTGATTTGTTGTACAGTTCCAGTTTATTTGAATCTTGGGGATTCAACGTAACATCAACAAATTCGTATTATGATATGATGGATGATATATCAATTTTGCACGACAAAGGGATGCCGCCTATATTCATTGTCCTTGGGCTTTTGAACAATGACATCGATGACGCAGTTACAGCCATGCAGACGCTGGTAAAAAGGAATTTATTTCAGAAGTCGCATTTGATTCTAGCAAGTAATGTCGGAGGAAATGCAAAACTGAATGAAGCATTGGTTGAATTGAACTTGACCCGAACAAATGTGTTGAATAAGCCATATCAATCGGATGTTCTTTATCCTGTTGTGAAGAGCCATTATAAGAGAGCCAAATTGAAGAAAACTTCAATTGGTGTTTCCAAATCTTCTGTGACAGCAACTCAGAGCTCATCTACCTTGTCAGCACAGAACTCATTTGGCAGCGTGGGAAACTCGAGTATGGACGAAGAGTTAGAAGTGAGGTTCTTGAAGGTGTTATTGGCAGAAGACAACGTGCTTAACCAACGTATCATGACAAAGATGCTGGAAAAGATCAATGTCAAGCCCGTGGTTGCAAGTGACGGTAGGGAAGCATTGGAACACTTGAAAACTTCGAAATTTGATGTCGTCTTTATGGATATGGTAATGCCGAACATGAATGGGTATGAATGTGTGAAAGCCTTTCGTGAATGGCAGAAGGGTGTGACGATGCTTGCACAAATTTTTTACGAACCCAAAATATATGCGTTGACAGCGAATAGCGAGCTCAAGGAGACAGAATCTGAAGGGTGTGCGTTTGATGGTCTTTTGGTAAAGCCGGTGTCTGAAATCAAACTTAAGGTTCTTCTTCAAGAGGTTTGTATGAAGGAAAGAAGGTACACCAGGGGCTCTTCCATTGACTCATCATGCTTGGAAAGCTATACACTGGAAAGAAATAGTGACTTAGGCCACACAAAGAACTGGACCCAATCAGAGGAAGTGCCAATTGAAGAGGAAAATGAGCAAGACGATTCTGCAGGTGGGGAGTCTAATAGCCGAACGGTGGATGAAGGTGGCTCTTATATGGATGACGTAGAATTTTTTGGAAGTGAAGACGATAGTGGTTCAGAGTCTAGTGGAACCTCAACCGACGCTGACGCCGGTGGTTAGATATAATTTCTGTTCGAGCACTGTGTAGTTGTTAGAGATGTCGACGAGGTTGAGCGCCGTGGAGTGCCGACGTTGTTCCGGAATACAGGCCAATTGAAAGTTGGGTCAAACTGAATATTCTATTCCCAAGGACGTAGTTATTCCTGAGTATCCTCTTATACCATATAACACAATATAATCGAATAAATGAATATCTAACATGATTTCTGGAAGCGATAAGAGAGACAGCTCATGAAGGGGTGCAACTCTCCGCTCAAGGCTACTTATACATAGCTATAGCGCAGGAGCGGTAGGACAGCTGCGCGGTGTGCAGCGGCAGCAGGCAGGCAGGCGTCTCCAGAGTCCAGACTCCAAAAGCTAAACCTAGAAGCTAAAACATAGTACATGAAGAGACTAATAGTACTGTGGTCTGTGCGTGATGAGTGATCAGATTTCAGATTGATTCCTCGATTGCTACATAGGCGCAATAATCAGCTGTGCATTTCAACACCTCGATTTAACTGATATCCGATGGAAAACCGAACCTAAATCTAAAAGTTGAAACGGGTGGAAAACTTGCTACACTACCCGCCACAGTCAACCCTGCATTCCAGGTGTGCAACAATCCCTTCTCTCGTCCAGCTGCAGGCTGCAGCCCGCCTGCAGGGGAGGAGGAGTGTTAATTATTCCCCCTCTTATGTAATAAAGTTTATTTCTTTTGCAGCAGTGAACAGCGGTGATTGTTTTGGAATTCGGACCAAGAGATTCAGATCTGTCTAATGCAAAGTTGAATCAATCAAAACAGAAACAAAAAAGAGTCATCAAGCTTCTTTGGGTCTGTTTATTGTTGGTTCTGTTAAATCTTTCGCCTCCTTATATTTTTCTTCTCTCTGATTTTTCAGTGAGGTTTTGATTTCATATAATTCTCCACTTTTACGTCTGTGGTATATGTGTGCATTGGAATTTTATAGCTGTATCTGTGATTCATCGTCTCTCTTGTGTTTAGCTAAAGAATATGGGTAAAGGAAAAAATGAAAAAAAGAATCAACAGTCTTCTGAAGCGCTGAACTCAAAGCGTGATTCAAAAGAGCAGAAGGCCTCTGTGGCTGACTCGGTTACTTATGAGATTGATAGTGATGATAGTGAGCCCTTAATTCGTGTGTACTTTTGGAGATATCTTGTGTTGGGTTCTTTCTGTAGCTTAACATGCTCAAATGCGCTGATGTGGATTACTTTTGCCCCAAAGACAGACGACTTCCAAGAGTACTATGGCCTGGATGAGTCGCAAGTTAACTTTATGGTAAGCTTATTGCCTGCCTCTTCACTGTCGTGTGAGTCTCTGATCTTGCATGCATACTAACTCCTTTACACATTTCATTTTGTTTTTAGTCTTTGGTGTTTATGTACACCTTCATTCCCGGCTGCTTTCTGGGGCAGTTTATCGTGGATCGTATTGGTCTTCAGTACTCTGTGTATCTCTCGGCGGTGCTAAACTGCGCAGGTGCCTGGGTGCGATATATTGGTCAAGATCCTGATGGATGGAATATTGTAATTGCCGGACAGGTTATTATTTCAATTGCACAGTGGTTCACACTTTCTGCCCCCTCTCGCATCAGTTCGGAATGGTTTCCCGCGGGTGAAAGAGGAATAGCTACATCTATTGGTGTGCTTGCTAATAACTCTGGAACTGCCATTGGGATGATTATTGGACCATATCTTGTGTCAACCAAAGAAGACATTCCACAGTTTCTCATGATTGAAGCCTTTATTGTGACTGGAGTTTTGATCTTCATTGTTTCCTGCTTCCGGGGAAGCCCTCCACTTCCTCCTAGTATGGCCATGCACATGAAGCAAAATGTTGAACCTAGTTGTTTTGGGGGATCATCCGAAAACACTGACGCCGTTACCACCGGGCCTTTGCAGTTTTTTCGCGATTTCCGCAAACTTATAATGAACATGAATGTTGTGTTTCTGGCTATCGGTTATGGTGCCATCATCGGCGCCTTTTACGCAGTAGCCACTCTTATTTCTGCTATTCTGGGGGACATAGTAGACGACGTGACAGTTGGTTGGATTGGATTTACTTTAACAACATCTGGTATCATTGGGTCTATTGTATGTGGTTATATTCTAGATTCTACTGGTAAATTCAAATTAATCAATGTCTTACTCTTCGGACTCACCCTCGTCTTTTATGCAGTATGGATGATCGTTGTAGAGTACTTGCATGAAACATATCTCATGTTCATCGTTGCTTTCGTACTTGGATTCTTTATGACCGGTATTATGCCTTGCTCGTTTGAATATGGTGCAGAAATGTCGTATCCTCTGGATGAAAATTTAAGCGCGTGTCTTCTTAATTTTAGCACCCAGGTCGTTGGTATTGCAATGATTCTGGGATTGGAAAATTGCGGACCTTTTACAATCAATATTGCAACATTAGCTATAATTGGTACGGGATTCGTGTTCATGGTTCTTACCAAGGAGCGTTTACATCGACAAAACTTGGAATTGGAAGGAGAGCGAAGTGATGGAGATAGTGAGACACATAACTTTGATGACTATAATTTAGCAGATGGTAAGAAGAACAAAGGGTCTGCAGCTACAACCACACAGACGAACTTGTTAGGTGAGTAGAAATGCATGGCATGGCAGGCCTTTTATTCATGTTATGCAGTATTGCTTGTGTCTTAAGAGTTTTGTTTGTAATAAATACGTATGCAAAATCCATTGGACACGTTGGGTCATGGGTTCGTGTTAGCCCAAGGCATCTCCTTCTGTCTCCTAAATATTGGAGCTTTCAATAATGATAACTTCAAAATCGCAAAATATGAAAACTATATTTATTCATTCTTTTGCTTCACTCTATAGTTCAGCATATTGATGGTAAATATAGAGAAGTGGAAATTAATAGAGAAGAGAAGAAGAGGATGTTGACTTTGTAGGAGAGTGAATCCAGAGGAGCAGTTAGCTGGGAAGAATCAAAGAGTAGCTTTTCAAACACGCCACGGAAAGCGCCTCTTTTCTACTCGGAAAGGTGGAGGTTCCCGGAAAGAAATACAAAAGCACTGCAGGCTTGTGTTGCTTTGGGTAAACAACAGAATCATCCGGCATTCTTGAGATAGACGCGCCAGTCGAAGGAGATAAAAAACATTAGAGTATTAAGGACATTTCCAATAAGCATGCGGATTGTCTGCCACAAGAGAGCAAATCCTATTAGGAACACGGATGGATGGGAAAGCACCACCCCTACAATAACGTCTTTCACGTCAAGAACATGCCCAACCACTTCCTTCACGAGCTGCAATTCCTGGTAGAAATCTCGGCGCCCAATAGGGTGGGCTGTCTCAGAGCTATGTCTAGTTGCAATGGGAGCCGATCCATGCACTCCTAGAAGGCAGTAGAAGAGGAGAACAAGTATATAGAACAAAAGGTGCCAAGCTGTTTTCATTTAGAATAAGTTATGTCTTTACAATTCGTTAGCTGACTTGCACATAAATAGAATCAGCTTTAGCTCGTGAACATTAAACCAATAAAAATCCCCCCTTCCTTCCTTCCTTCTTTGTTTTTCTCTCTCCCTCTCTCTCTCTTTCAACTCTTTCTCGATTCTTCTGCCCAATGTTCAGTGATCTGCTATTAGTGCCAGACACTCCACAGAAAAATGTGCCACATATAAATAGTGGAAGGGGGTTTCCATGTGTAACCCTAAGAGGGCGGGGGAATTAGGACTTCCCTGTCTGTGCCAGACCCCGGTCCCCGGAACTCACAACTAGTCACAACACCACTGCTGCTGTGCACTCCACAACAGACGGAAGTAGACGAGTCACAGGTTATCAGCACAGAGGGAATCATAGGAACTTCACTGCAGCCCTCTCCTTACTGGTGCAGGCTCATTAGTATCCATTCCATCCCCTTTTATTTGTGACAGCTTGACCTGACCCCAAGTGGGATGTACTAGAGAGACCATTCAGTCCTTTAGTTCACTTTCACGATGGGAGGGGCACTCTCCTGTGCACGGGGGTCCATAAGGAGGAGCTGGATTGGTACGGGCGAGATGGCCACGAGCCCGACTGCAAGGGAAAGTAACCACATTGATTTATATGCCACTTCCTCCTCCAAAGAGCAACAGTGGGACCAAGACGGCGTGTTTACAGGGAGGATAAGCGGAGTGCGAAGGGTGGGGAAAGAGGTGAACGAGGTCCTGGTTCAGATTTCGGAAAGTAAGTTTTCATTTGAGGCAGGGCAGTGGATTGATTTTATCATCCCGGCCAGTGACACCGCATGCGGAAAAGAGTTGATTGGGGGGTATTCATTGTGTTCCTGCCCTTCGTCTTTTCAATATGCCCCCAAGGGGCGTGGGGAGATTAAGTTGATGGTTCGCAAATCCTCGTATCCACCCGCTCAATGGGTACATAGTGATCGGTGCCGTGTTGGGACGCGGGTGGGGATTCGCGCAGGCGGGCAGTACTATGTGGGATGTCAGTCCGGGCTAATGGGGTATCGTCCACGAGGTGAGTGTAAGGAGGAAGGGGTCACCGGGATCCAAGGCACCCATGTGGTGCTGATAGGGGCAGGGATTGGGATCACGCCCCTTGTGTCCATCCTAATGGAGGTCACCTTTTCTGGAGGAAAGCGGCAAGCACTGGACAATTTGGAGAGGCCTTTGGTGACATTAATGTACTCCTTCCGAACTATATCCTGCCCGAATCAGGAAGAAAAGTTTCTGTTCCAGAATGAAATTCTCGAGCAGGCACGAATGGGACAGGTGAGGTGCCATCTGTTTCAGACTGGAGGGGGAAAGGAGGGAGGGGCAACTGAAGAGCAGCAGAGAGAGGAGGAATATTCATCAGGGACAGGGAATGACATGATCACCAGATACCGTCACAGGATGGACAAAGCCTCCCTGCAAGAGGTGGTGGAGAAGCGGGAGAAGGAATCCCTGAGCAGCCGGCATCCGCAAACAGACGTGCATGGGGGTGTGCTGTATTTTGTGTGTGGGCCCGTGGATTTCTCCTCACAGGTTGTTGAGGATCTGGAAAGTATACTTGGGAAGGGGAATTCAGCCAGGAACCGCATCTTCCATGAGAAGTGGTGGTGAGGGGGGGCTCGGAGTACTGAGTGAATGGGTGGATGGGAAGTGGCTGCGACTCTGTGTGTACTAAAGAGAAGAGCGGACCAAAGGAGAGGTGAGCAATGAAACATTTTGCAATAAAGAGGCTGTCTAACCCTCCTCCCCAACCCATTTCGGACTTGTTGTTTGTTGTATGTGTGTAAGGTGGAATTTGACTTGATTTGCTTTGTTTGCAATCTTGAGGGAATGGTGAAGTACCACACATTGAAGATTTTCTGTAACAGCTGCACTGCTCTCCTGTATAAGTACAAGAAGGGTGGAAATGGCTCACTGGTGAAGATCAGACCCAGCCATATCCTTCGTGACTACTCCCTGCCCACAGTCGAGGGAGACTTAGATCTGGATCAATATATAAAGACCCAAAAGCCTCACACCTCACCCTCCCCTGAACAAGGGGTTGGGCAGCCCAAGCAATGCTATCAATGTGGAAATGCATATGCCAGAGGATTCATTCTTAAGGGGAAGCTTGCGTACAAAGTGCTCCCAGGGCAGATCTTCTGGCGGCGGTAAACCTTATTTGCAGATCTATTACACATCAGTGTTGCTTTAAAGATAAAGAACCACATAATCTTCTTTGCCTGCTGCTACCTTTGCTATGTTTATTATCACCGGTGCTTCTAGAACCAAAACTGAGGGATTTAGGAAAACCAGGAGGAGGAGGAAGGGGAAGGGCATTTTTGGTTACGGATGGTCTGCATCTCTGGCAGCCATTCTTGGATGTTATCGATCCTTTTCGAGGAGGAAGGATGGGTACTCAGATATTCCGGAGGGGCTCCTCCTCCCTTCTGTCCCATTCTCTCCCACAACACCACTGCCTGTGCGGGATCATAACACGCTGTCGCCATATACCGAAGCCCCACGTAGTCCGCCTCTGTCTCACATCGCCGCGAAAAGGGCAGATCCAAGAGCAGATGCCCAAACACGCTGCCCAAGCGATACGCATCAAACCCAATAATGGCCCCTGCAATCAAATAGAACAGTGAAAGAAATGTACTAATTGACATTTTCTCTCCACCGTGTCGCAAAATCTTGTGCGCAATTTCATGGCCCAACACAGCAGCCAGCATATCCTCCTGCCCACCCGCTCCTCCCAGTAGCCCATTCACACTGGAAAGATTCGCATTGCGCGTACCGCCATAGATCAACCGAAGAAGGCCTGTGAAGACAAAAATCTTCCCATTGGGGAGAACAAAGGCGTTGCACTGGGGATCATCAATAATAAAAACACGCCAGGGGATTGGCTCCCCCGTGCGAGGCTCGTGAAAGAGATTATTTGTGGAGACAAGACGGGTGGCCACCTTCTGTACAAGCGTGTACCAGGGATGAGAAGCGGGGAGCAGTCTTCCGGAATACTGTCGCAGGATCATATCCACAGCCACGTCCGCCTCATGATTCTCGGTGTCTTGGCCCACAACCATTACTCGCAGCCTCCCTGTCTCCTCAACTCGCTCCAGATGCCACGCATAGTACACCGTCACCCCTCCCACAACCACCATAGCACCTCCAAACCGATTCCCGCGCATCCATCCCAAAGGACCCTTTCTCCACCAGGAGTACCCTCCTCCTCCTTCTCCACCACTTCCCAACAGCCTCTGCTCCCCCTGCTTCTGCCCTGACCCCCCTGTCCTCCTCTCAAAGTACCGATACTCCCCTTTGCAGCGACTCGATCCCGGCAACCCTCCAACCCTACGCGGCAAAAACGAGGAGCAGCACTGCTGCTGCATCCCGCCACCCCCAAGTCCCCACGGCACCTGCCTTACCTTGTCTCCTCCTGCACGGGCCGAAAAGGCGCGGGGATAGGAAGAAAGGACTCTCCCAGCCCGGCTCCACACAGATGTAGGTGTGGAAATCAAACTGTGCGTCATCAACAGTCCCCTCCTTCCCCCCAGCACACACCATTGCAGCCTTTGGATGACACTCATTCTGCTAACACGACAAATAAAAAAAAAAAAAAAAAAAAAACTCTCAAAAGTACCAATAATAAGATCGAATAAGAGTCTTTTTTTTTTTGTTTCAATCAAACAAGTAAAGTCCCAGTCCCCCTTATGAATCTCTCACACCTCTCGTCTATGGCCCTCCTTTCCCAGCTCTTCTCCATCCATCCATCCATCCAGCTAGCTAGAGGATTCAAAAGGCTAATAGACCAAAAAACAAAGCCCAAATAATAATAACCATCCCCCTAACTATCCGCGGTATCTCCCTCCTCCTCCTCCTCCTCGTGTGTTTGTGTTTGTGTGAGGTGTCTGAATGGTGCCGGTGCTGTGATTACCTTGTGGGGCACTATAATCCACTGTAGCGGTGCCTTTCTGTGCTTGTGTGTGTATAGTCGTGTGTGCCTCTGTGTGTGTGGGGACGGTGAGCGTTGTGAATAGAACCCGGAATAACTGGTCCGTAGTTAAAAGGAGGTAAATGGGATCACTTGCGGCTCCTTCTGGTCGGGAAACCAAACAAACAAACAGTCCAATATGGGCTTTGCTGCTGTGGGTGAAGGATTTGGCTTTCAATCCAATACACAACTCCAAGGTGGCGCTGCTTCTGCTCTTGTTAGAGTGTGTGCTCAATGTGATTATTATTCAGCGAGTGCCCTATACGGAGATTGATTGGCAGGCTTACATGGAGGAGGTGGAGGGCTTCTTGGGTGGGGACTGGAATTATGCAAATCTGCGGGGTGGGACGGGGCCGTTGGTGTATCCGGCTGGATTTGTGTACATTTTCTCCGCCCTGTACCATCTAACTGGGAATGGAGTGCTGATTGTACGGGCACAATATCTATTTGCCGGCCTTTATGTGCTCTTTTTGGCAGTGGTATTTGTGTTGTACTGTCGATGTGGAAAGACCCCCCCATACGTGCTTGTGCTTCTGTCTCTCACAAGCCGTCGTGTACATTCCATATTTGTGTTAAGGCTTTTCAATGACCCTGTGGCGATGCTTTTCCTTTACATTTCCATTGCCATCTTTATGCATTCGTCTTCCTGTAAGCCTCCCTCTTCTTCACCCACTCCTGGGTCTGGGTCCTGGCACTGGTTTCTGGGATGTGCTGTGTACAGTTTCGCTGTATCAATCAAAATGAACATTTTGTTATTTGCCCCTGGGTTGCTCCTCCTTCTTCTTATACACCTCCCTTCCTTGACACATGTCATTGGTTGCCTATCCCTTTGCGCTGCCGTACAACTTATTTTAGGTGCCCCATTTCTTCTAACATACCCTTTGCAATATATGAAAGGGGCTTTTAATTTTGGAAGACAGTTCTTCTATATCTGGACTGTTAATTGGAAGTTTGTCGATGAGGAGACTTTTCTGGACCGTAGATTTCATATCATGCTTCTTATGCTTCAAGTTGTAGTCCTACTTTCAGTGGGATGGATTGTCTATAAGCGCGTGGACCTTAAAAGCCCATCAGGGATCTTCCTGTGCCTCAGTATGAGCAATTTTATTGGGATGGTCTTTGCACGATCGCTGCACTATCAGTTTTATGTCTGGTATTACCACACACTTCCTTTCATTCTGTGGTCGTATCCGCTCCCTACCTTCATCCGGTTGGCATTGCTTGCTGCTTTCGAGTACTGCTGGAATGTGTACCCTGCTACACCGATGTCTTCTGCAATCCTGCAGGCAAACCATTTGGTTGTTTTGATGACATTTTATGCTACACTTCTCTCCCTGCAACCACCCGCTCCAAGTGTTCACAGTAGCAAGAAAGAGAGGTAGGGTATTTATATGTCATTAACAAGCATTTGACCACCTTTTGGAAAACAGCTACCATATAAGATTTGCTTATTCTACTTCAAGACATTGCAGTAAATTTTTTATTTGCATTCAGGAGAATTTTTATAGTAGAAAAAGAGAAGTATATACATAGCGCAAATAAAAAAAGTTGAGATCGTTTAAGCAAGAAAACGCTTCACGATCTTATCTCGAGCAGTCACAATCGTGTTGAAAACCCATTCCGGATTAACCCAAATATCAGATTGACGAAAAAACACTTCACTCAACATAACCGCCTCCCTTTCATTCGGTCGTTTCCCACCTATTGTTTGAGCTCGAAGCCAGTTTTCTTGGTCAAAACGTCCACGATTCTCACGGACACCTTTCATCATCACTGTGAAAGCCTCCTGTTGATCTTTTTTCGTCTTAGTAAGGTCATTGCTATGAATCGCGTTTGGACTATAAAGTGTCTCATTTCTGGTGGCCTGAATTATAGGCACATAGTCATACCCAAGCACCTTTGCTATATGCGCATACATATCATGCTCTTTGTCGACGGACCATGGGAACAGTTCAATCAGCGCACTACCATCCCGGAGGAAGACTTCGTGAGTTACTCCTGCGCCATGAGGTGTGACAACAACATCCATTTCAGCCACTGAAGCAACCTGCTCTTTCAATAAAAGATTTTCCAGTTTAATACTCTTAAAAGGAATATTGTTCTTTTCCAAAAGTTCTTCCACTTCTTTCATATTGCGTACATGGCGCCCAACATGTTCTTCACGGTTAATCAATCCCACCAATACATCTCGCGAACACTTTCGCTTTACTTCAAGATTTTCCAGAACACGTGAGGAGAAGCCCCGCATTTCTTCGCGTGTCTGCTCAGTAATAGGAAGATCCCCGCCCACAGTCACCGTACGATAACACTTCCAACGACCACAAAGATTGGCTTCCTTTTGAATCTTCGTAACAGGATCCACTATGCGTACTTTGCTACAGGGAGCAGTTGGATCCCTGGAAGAATGTTTACTGTCCACATCGGACAACGGAACATATGTGTTCTTATCCAAAACAGCTTTTGCCCAATACCCAAAGTCAGACGGCTTCGCTTCCAACCGCCGGTTCACAGACTGCATCAGAAACTCCACGTTGAGTTTTTTCTCCATTGGAGTCACTTGTCGCGCTTTTTTGACCACATGAAAGAGCGTGGCCACATCCTGACCAAAAAAGTGATAAAACCCTGAGCGATGTCTCCTATTAAACAGAACCGTTGGTGTTTCTATCCACTCACGTGCCCCTGTCAGGAGTTTGTTCACCTCTGCTTGGTCTGTGACCGTGTGTACATAGGAGATATCCTTGTTTTGCTTTATGGCCTCAGCACCCCATGCAATAGCGTCGGCAAAGTTCTGCTCCTCCCCAATTTTGTCCCCGTTTTGCACATCAAAAAAGAATATGTTGGCGTCGTTTCGATTATAATTCCTCCCTTCCGCCACACACACATTCTGAAAAGTGCAAGTGACACTGCCCTTCTGCTCTCCATTGGGCGAGCACTCCCCAACTGACCGCCATTCATTTCCGTCATTACTTTGCTTTGTTTTCTTTTCTTGCTGTTGTCTTGAAGGCTGTAGATTTGTCGAAACGGACAAGTCAATTTGAAGGGTTGTCATTCCCTCAAAGGAAGAAGAGGGTGGCGAGCCGGACGGGGAAGCAGAAGTGCTTGAGGTGGGAAGATATATACCACTGAGACCAATCCGTTCACTGAACAGTTGCCGAAGGAGAAAGAACGCAATCAACAATAGAAAATATCTACCCCGGACATCCAAGTGCTTTTTATATGACATGACTTTGATTTTTTGAAAATCAAACATGACCTGTGAACATCCATACAAGACAGCAGCAATCGACAATCCCCACCTAGCTTAACGTTCAATCAAATAAGAAGACACCAAACAAATACCAACACGACTAAATCTACACCACGATCTACACACAGCCCTCTCTTATACCCCCCTCCCTCCTTTGGAATTCTCCATGGAATGCAGCTCCCTGTCCCGATCAGCTGGCCCGATGGATCGAGACCCCCCCATGAGGTATTGTGGTGTTAGGGGGAGGAGCTGAGAGTTCCGTTTGTTATTAGCAACAAACAAACAAACCAATGGTGTGGTGACCATCGTTATCTATCTTGTAAGATCTTGAAGAATAGGGGATTCAGTTTCCAATCTTCCCGGTATGGCACCGTCCGAAGAAAGATATAGACGCGATAAACGACCCGGTAAGATATTGAAAATACCTGGAAATCATAACGGATTTCGCAACCTTGCCTCTTTCACAACTACAGTAACAGTGGATGCATGTACCAAATTCGCTATCTTGTGCGTCTTGCCCGATAAGCAGCTGCCCCTTACAGTGGCCAAACACCTCTTGCAAGTCTTTTCCCTCTTTGGATTCCCAAAATTCCTACAATCCGACAGTGGCGGGGAATTCCTCAATGGTACGGACTCTTCGCACCTCTTTATTACAGTAGTCCCTATAACCCGCGTAAAAATGGACAAAAGCCCGTATTATAAAGCTAGCTGTACTAGACATGATGTACCATTCAACTGAAGCTGTCATTTAACCATCAACGACAATATACTAAGGACCATCTCACTTTCTGTTTATTCTATTGATTCAAACTTTTAGCCCGAATGCTCTCGTTTTTTAAAGTCCTTTGTTCACTTGAATAAGGCAAAAGTATGGTGCCCGCTAAAAAGATACTCATGAAGACCAGCAAGAATGGTTCAGTCCCCGCTTGTGTTTAATCCCGGGTATTTTCTCCAGTCTCTACCATTGGTAATGGCAAAATAAGGTATCCAACTGGCCTTTTCATTGTTTCTTGCCCAATATCGAAATGCGACTTGAAAACTTTTTTGAATCATCCAACTGCTTGATAAGGGTGCATATTGCTTTTTAGTCTTATGAACCTTCTTCGAGGCCTTAATTCTTACATCTGTATATTTTAAAAATGTCTTAAGTTTATTTTTTAATTTTGTTAGTTAATAAAACTTAGTTAAGTCAAAATGGCAATGCCGTTCAAAGACCAGCCAGTCACAAAGCTATCAAAGCCATGTAAAAAGCTCTAGAGAGACGGGTGTGTCCATTTGCTTCGAATATTTATGAATTTATGAATCTTAAAATTATGCCGTTGAGTTGATGAGATGGGATAACAAATGCTTGACCACAGCAGTATTCATATTAT
>PDIM01000001.1:0-20086 GCA_002811675.1 Ichthyosporea sp. XGB-2017a | reverse complement strand
GGGGGGGGGGTAGGGGTATTGTCTGAATGCACAAGCAATTTAGCTTGCGTTATGCGAGAAAAAAGGTCCAGTACGTCTATAACCTTACTGGAAAGTGAATAGTGTGTTTTTGTGTGTTTTCACTTCCCACAAGATTCCAGCAGCTATTCTCTCACCAACTCAATCTAACGGTCGAGTGCTTAAACAAGAGAGTGAATGATGAAATGTTTCGTTCATCATCAAGCTCTTCAAAGGGCCATTCTCTTCTTCTTCTTCTTCTACCAGGCTTTTTTCACTGAACCTTTGAGACTGGGTAGACTTGAAAGACTCCCAAGCTCACTTAAGTCGCTAACTGATAAAGCATTTCCAGAAGTAGAAGGGGCAAACCCACTTCTTGCTTTCTGCTTTTGCTTTTTCATCGAAATATTATGGGTCTCAATGCTATCCAGGCGATCTATCAAAGAGCTAATGGTGTCGTTGATTTTATCAACTGTCATTTTCACGTCGTCTTTTCGTGCTTCTTGCTGTTGAAGATAGTGAAACATTTTACGTTTTTTCTTTTTGTCTTTCGCTTCTTTTTCTTTTTCTTTTATCTCTTTTGGTTTTACTCCTAACATATCCATAACGCGCTTCTTCATGAAGTCCATGACCTCCAAGTCATTTCCTTTCTGTCGGATCTCTTCTTTTATGGACGCGTAGCCTTCCATAAGAATTGCTATGAATACAGCAGTAAACATAAAAGTAATAACCACCTGAAATGCCATGAAGTGAATGGGTCCAATTACCCTGTTGGTGGCTTCGAGCTCATCAAATTCAAAGATACCCAATGTGGATGAAAGCAGTGAGGATAATGTCTGACCAAAAGTAGCAAAATCGGCAAGGTCGTTAAACAGTAAATAGCCAAGCTGGGCAAAAGCCAACCAGGTAATAAGAAAGCCTACTGAAAATGCCAAAAGTGCATACTTCGCGCGTCTTAACACCCTCACCATCATTGATATGCGAGCATTGTATCTCATTAAGCGGAACAACTTCATCCACGCAATGAACAATACATATGAATTTAGAATTCGTGTGGTTTCATCGATATCAGAAACTCTCTTGTAGTTGTGGAATCTATCAGGCTGACTGCTAATATCTTTTTTAAGCAAATGAATTGCATACAGTCTATAGATAAACCATATGCCTCCGGTAATCCCAAAAAATATCAGAATGAGATCCTCAAAGTTGAATTCATCTTGAGTGAAATAAAGCTTTAAGGTTTTTGCTTTACGGAAGTTTCGAATTTCAACGTAAAGAAACCATGCCATGATAAGCATAAAGATAACCTCAAAGAATAGGAACAGGTAGTCCAAAGACTCAAGATACCTGTAAAAGTCACTACCAGATACTTTCCAAATGGGATCAATTCCTCCGGATGGCATCATTTCTAGGGCATAGGCATTAACTACAAACAGGTTAACATCAACAGAGTAAGCACAAAATTCTACAATGACAAGTCTTGTTTGGGCGTCAATCCAATTGTTCTTTTCTAGAAAATCAATTTTGGCGAAATTTGCTTCCCTATTTGAGTCAAATACATAATAATACCCAGAACCAGGATAAGTCATTTCTTTGCCTCTCAGCTTGTAGCCCTGAGCATCCTCCTCATTTTTCCAAATACCGAGGTGATAACCTTTATCTTCATTTTCCTTACTAAATTCCCCATAACATTGGTCAATTGTACCTTCCATTTCATCGGGTATCTTGCATGACCCCTTTTTCACACGTAATTGCCGAATTCGTACAGTGCCAAGGCGTCTAGCCGCATGATCCACGAGGTAATCTTTCGAACGCTTTAGGTCTGTAGTGTAATTTCCGAAGGGTGCTTGCCAGAATAAACCATCAAATAAGGGGCCTCGAACCCAATTGTAAAATTCGCTGACTTGGCCAATATCTTCGAAGGTTTTAACTTCTTCAAACGAATTGTCAATAAAAATCTGCTTCATAGTATTCTTGACCCAGTAAGACTCTTTGTTGTTATCGTGATGATTAATAATGCAAAGTAGAAGAATAAACAAAAGGAATAGGACCGTTTGCTTGACAAATCCACGCATTTTTTTGATATTTTCAATAGTTTTTGGGTCAGCTTTTGTCTTTTTTGTTAAAGCAACAGCAGCGGTTCTTGAAAAAGCAGAGATTTGCTGTCCAGTAACCGGGTCTACATTTCCTTGTTTATCAAATTCCTCGTCCCCTTCTGTACCCGCCGCTTTTGCTATAGCTTCTTCAGGCTCTTCAAAGTCTTTATCTACTTTCGCCTGAAACATTGCAAACACAATGACTTTTAATGGCTGACTTATAAGGATGGAATTTACTATCGAGATCAAGATAGACTTGATCCATGCCGCTGATTTAGACGCACCAAATTTAAGACCATACAGAAGTGTCAGGTATGTACACGTCACAATAATACACCAGGAAATTGTATAGGCAACATATTGGACCCAGTGAGGCCAGAGCTTCTTCTGCTTGCCACTTGTTTGAGACCCATCGATGGATACAGTATCTATTTCGCCTAGAGTTTGATTTGCTAGATTTTCCTCCCTTGTGGCCTGTATTTCCTCTGGGGAATCAAAACTTTCCGAGTTTGTTCGAACAATGGTTCTTCTCCGCGCAAGTAGTCCACCTTGCCTCTTCTTCTCAGCTATATCCTTTGATAGCTGTGACGTGTCCGACGGGACAACCCTTGAACCTCTATTCCACCTATTTTGATTGGCTAGGCTTTGTCTTCCACTACTGCCCATTTGAGGTGCCACACTCAATCGCCTGTAGTTTTCCAGCGTAGCTTCTCTATCAGCTGCTCTATCTTCCTCAGTAACGCTATCGAATGTCAATGGTGTTACGGTGGATGTCTTTTGCTTGAATTTTTCTTTTCGTAATCTGTTCATAACCTTCTTTGTTCTCTTGCGTGTATCACCAGGGGCAGCCTTTCTGAATAGAAATACTATACCCAAATTAATTGGAACGATAACAATACCGACTGTCATACCTACAATGATGTGCTCAACTGTAATACCGAATAATAAAACGGTGCCAGTCCCTTCCGGGATAGTACCATACCAAGCTGCACTTGCTGTCATCATTGTCATCACCAAAACTAGAATACAGGTCAAGCGCTGAACACGAGTAAATGGACTAGTAATTGGTCGATTAAAAATGGAAAACCAAATATGCTTGTCTGAAAAGTCTTGCGAAGCTTTGCTTGCCAACCTATTTTTGAAGTTGTTATAGCTGGCTTCGTCCATAGCGTTTAGACACCTGAAAGTTTCTCCATCATCATAGTCTTCAGCAAGCCACCTGCCACACTCGAACCACCATCTCTTCCTTCCAGCATCCTCATCAAGGGGCTTAATAATGACCTTACTTAAAAACCAGCTAGGCTTATAGCCACTGCCATCATGCTCTATTCTAATACTGTTAATTTCTCCAAGATCTTGATGTGTGTTCAAAATAAACTTATCAACTGATCTTCGAGAGAAATTATCTGTTCTCCACATACTCCGAGAAAGCGATCGTCCTTCCACGTACGACAACGAGCCATAAAGACTAATGAATACATTTGCAGTCGTACCGGCTCCTAGACCAGACCCAGTTTTAACCGTGACCTCATATGAGTGACGCATCGTTGGCTTATTATCAGCACATGGTATTGGTACCAATTTAATGAGATCATAGTCATCTAACTTTCTCAAGTAACGTCCAGTAAAGAAGAAGATCGTAAACACCACTATAAGAAAAATTGTGACAACAGGATTGTCCAGAATGTTTGCAAACAAAGCAGCATCGCCTATAGGATCAATTGCATTTGGGGCCACAAGCATGCCTGAACCAAAGGAGGTCAAATGGTTACATAAGCATACTGTCCTTGAAGGTGTACTCTTAAAAGACACTTCGCATCCATTTGGTGACCATGCTTCTTCTGTCACATTATAAAATAGACAGTTAGTTTGAAACGAGCTCCAAGTATAATTCACAATAAGATCCTTGTCCAGCTTTGTATCAATATAGGGGTTTTGAATATCTGTCAAACCAATCGGCTCGCTCCATATAAAAACTCCCAAAGTCCAAACAAGATCTGCCGAATGATTTGTACTTGGGATAAAGAAATCAAAGTCAGGTAAAGTTTTGTTTGGGGGTACCACATCTTGTAAGCTGAAGTCAACTGTCTTTTTGAAGTCATAATTCGTGAACGTTGGTCGCGTGCTGTTATTCTTCATATAAATAGTTAGTCGCATAGGACGCGGTTGAATTTGATTTACAGATTGGATCCGGACTTTAATGGCCAATGCATTAAATTTATCTGTCACATTCATCTTGTGGTAAGTGCCATTCTTCGGGGTGACGCTGTACATAGTATTATCAGATACCACTGCTGAGGTTGACGAAGGAGTTACATTGATTTCAATAGGCTCGGACATATCATTTACACTATGGGTTCCATTGGTATGGCCTAGCTCCAGTTCGGCAATTTTTGAATTAAGACTACTAGAAAATGCCCCATGGGGATTGGGATTGTCATTATATGTAGTCATTGTCAAATGTAACTCACTTGTAGAGGAGTTTCCAGTGCTGTTCGTAGAATTGGAACCTCCTGAAAGGGTAGAAATTATAGATGTCGGGAGAGCAAAATTGATATCCCCAATGTTGACCGAGGACGGCATTTCGCCCAATTCCACTTTTTGATTTTGCATTGACATGTATGCTCCGTTAAAAGCCTCTGCATCTTCTGCCACAGCGATACTGTCACGATGAAGGGCTTTCAAGGTATTCAAACTATTAGTTAAAGATATACTCTCGCTTCGAAAGGCAGCCGTGCTATTCGTTGAGTTACTAGATGTAGAATTGGCATTTCTGCTAAGCAAGATCCTTCCTCCTGTAGTTGAATTTGTTGTACCCAAAGAGTTTGCCGTTCTTAATATGTTGCCCAAAACTTCCAGAAGGGCAACATGCGACCCTGAAATTAAACCTCTAGTTTCAGCTACCTTGACAAAGTGCGCAACTGCATTCGCTACTGTTGTGACACCTTCTGAGGTCAACTCATTATATACTTCAGTAATACGCGCCAATGCCTCGACTCCCAAAAGCATAATATTCTCGTCTACCAAAGGATTTGATGCAATGCCTTCCAATGCAGTGAGCAGTACTTGTCGAATCGATTGTTTAAAGGGTGAGGGTGTTCCCGAAGATGAATTTCGTGCATTTGATCGTTCAACTTCATCCCTAATAGGATCTTTTGTTTCAGTATACTCGATTCCCCTTGAGGTTCGTATTAGCCTCCCTGTTGCAGATATTTCGGAAGAAAATGTATTTAAGAAGCCAACAGCATTTGATACAATGTTAATCACATCTGCGGGCTGTCCACCTCTTTGGGCATTAGCCAAAGCACTTCCTGATCCCGATGTAAATTCAGTTAACAGAGATGCGGGGTTTCCTTGCGGTGGGGATACTTTCACGTCCCCTATGGTAAATTTCGTAGCCGCACCTAATCTATCCTTTACCTCTACTGATATTGAAAGCGAATAGTTTGCATTTGGGTCACCGAGTGGAAGAGCTCCAGTATAGTTTGTAGAAGTAAGAGACTGGAATTTGGTAGATACCTGTCCTAAAGTATATATATAGGTATAAGTAAAGCTTCCATCACCAACATCGTCGACCCAGCCAGAGCAGTACATATGGAACTGGGTTTGTAAGACAACACCTTCTTTCGTGTCCGTAACGCAATTGCCATCGCGGGGGGGGTCATTGATTCTGACATCAAAGGTGCCAAATCCAATGTCACCTAGAAGATTGACATCTACTCTAAATGAGTATATTATTCCATCTTCCATTGCTTGGGGGAGAATTCCTAGATTCTTCTTAGTGTCTCCAGTGGTTGTGAATGTTCTTGTACTCAAGTCAAATGGTGACTCCTCTGTTCCGTTTTTTACCGAATAAGTCCACTTGTAAGAGAGCACTGCAGCTTCCGCTGGTGTACAAGAATCACAAGAAGTCTCAAGGAGAAATTTGGCATCCGCATTGACCTTGCCAAGCTCCACGTGTCTGGAACGAATAGACACTTGGGGGGGCTGCCCACTCTGAATGTCGAGTTCGGCAGAGTCTGCACCTTCGCGGTTCCCCTTAGATGCGTAAACAGTAAGTTTGTATCGCACGCCAACTGTAAAAACACTCGGTGGAATCACAAGCGTGCCCACTCGATGATTAATACCTGATAATCCACATGCTGAAAGTCCATCTCCTTTTTTTGCTTCGACGCTTCCGATAACGCTACAAGACCACTCGAATTGAAACGGCGTGGGGTCATTATCTACATCTGCCACCAAACTTTCGCCATCAAGAGTAATTTCCTGATCTCTTCCGACAGCTCTATCGTTGCCACCTTTAATTGACGCAACCAGTGGAGTTGCAATAACATTAAACCGATATTGGTTTGTGCTGAAAACAGCAGGTTCAGTAGCTCTCATGGTGATTTTAAGTCGGGCTATGTATCGTCCATATGCAAGCGTGGTGGGCGGAATTAAAAGCCCGGTGGCTGTGTCAGTTAATATAGGAGTACCAAGATCATCATCATAATCTTGGGAGCCTGAAGCATCGACGGAATATACACTCCACTCAAAATCAACAAGGTCGGTGATTTGGCAATCAACGATAACATTACCAATGGTTATAACTATTTCCTGGGACCTTAAGAATTCACTAGCCCCTTTGTGGAAAACAAAGACTGGCCGGGAACACGGAGCTTGGAGTACGACGGCTGTAAAAGTTACTGTATCTTCTGTTGCATAATTGTGGACGCGAACTGAAACAGGAAATGCTCCTGTAGCAGCAAAAGTCTCCGTGATTTGATTGTTATCAAGATTCAAAATGACAGTACCACCAGGCAATGTAAAGTCAAATAATAGTCCAGACCCAACCTCAGATCCGGCAGTCAAAGTTGTCGAATCCCCTATAACAGTGGGTTGACCATCACTAAGGAAAGCTCCTAAAACAGGATCTTCTACCGGTGGAACAATTGAAGAAACTTTCATGTGTGCAAAAATATCACCAATGAAAATAAAAATTATAAGAAATATATACTTAGAATTTCCCAGGATGAATTCGGTGATACCTACCTTGAACAGAATCTGCTATCGTTGGGGTCCCAACCCACGTATTCTGGCTCTTGTCTTGAAGTACATCTGCTGGTATATTGATGAAGGTACTGCTCAATCCCCGAGCAACAACAGTTTGTCTTAAAAGATCCAGGCGCACTGTTTCCGTAAATGTAACGAAGAGACTATTTGGAACATCAAATGTAACGGAAGCTGAAGCGGCAGTTGGCTTCCAAAGAGTATCGCCAGCTATATTATTATAGATTGTCAATGCTTCAGGAGCAAAGGACTCTGGTCTCATCGGCTCATCAAATTGAAGTTCAAGAACCCCTGTGCATAGTGGTTCAAAACATAATAAACATTTGGGTTAGCTTGTCATCTATACATGTAAAACACTTTACACACACGCAAATGATACTTACCTTGTTCTATGTCTAATACAATTCCCTCTAGGGAAGGCTTTATGGTTTCCATTACTACCGTCCCAATAGGCATGCGATCCGAAGGAACATTTTTGCCAACAAAATTCATATCACGCAGGCTAGTCACATCATTAATCCTAACAACAGTGTCGGATAAAGAGGGTATTTCAAGAAACTTAAGCCGGTCTAAATCTCCTTTCATCAGATCTATTTTTAAGAAAGTATCATGGTCACGCTTGGTAACATTTCCCTCCATGGTGTACTGTAGGACATAAGAATTCCCGTTGGCGACATTTTCGAGGACTATAAAGCTCAAAAGATCATTTTCATTAAGCTCATTACCGTCGACATCGGATAGTAAAACTGGTTCGTTGAATGTAATGTTCAGTATGCCAAGAGTAATATCAAGTCCGGCAGCGGTCATGATAGGGGGGGTAATGTCTTCAGCGAATGATGAAGCCTGAACTTCTCCAACAAATTCTGCATTATTGTGATTCATATCATCAACTAGCGTAAAATCGAAGTCGATAAAGCTATTATCAACCGATGTCAAGATAGTTCTTGAATATTTAAGGAACGTTATGTCTGCCAGGGTAAGATTTACCCTAATATCTAATCCGTTTGTTAGCAAAACTGCACTTTCCTCGGCAACCCTAAAGCTTATAGCACCAGTGTCACATTGATTGTCAAGTGGGATTTCTGCGGCTAGTAAATCTAATTCTTCCGTTTCAGAAATGTTGTAAGCGCACGAGTGACCATTGTGAATAACTATAGAGCCCGGGAAGAGTGTGCTGGCTCTAACAGGCTCATCAAAACGCAAAACTAAGAAGGGCGTGCTTGCAAGGTCTACATGGAAATCTGTTAGTCTTGGGCGGGTAATATCAGGACGAAAGACTGTCACTTGCATTATGCCAAAGCTGCTCTCCAAGTCAATGTTTGGGTTGGACGAAGTATCATTAATAGTTTCATTTGGAAAGCGAAGGAATGTATTGGAGTCACCAGTAGCAAGGTCGTCATTTAGCTTCAGAGCATTCATATCTTCAAAGGTTAAATTCACTTGCATATAAACAAGGTTGGGGAAACTAATAGATGATCCACCAATAAGACTATAGGACTGAATGTTTAAATTTGCTACTGAGCCTGAGTTTACGACACTAATTTGATCAAAGAGAAGCGATGGTACAAGCACAGGCTCATTGAAGTGCAATGTTAAAATCGACTTATCCATATCTAGGTCAAATCTCGTCAAAATGGGAAAATCTACATCGGGAATCAAATTCGTAATGTTTAACAATGTGAGAGGTAAATGAGCATTTCCTTGCATATCCGTAACCGCTTCTTCCGCCTGCTGTAACCAGAAATTGCTTGGGAGCACAACATATCCAAGAAGAGATTTGAGGAAAATTGTATCTGACTCTGTCAAGTTAACTACAACCACATAGCCATACGTCTCAGGAAGCCAATACCTTTCTTGCCCCTCCGCAAGGGTGAGGTTGTTGTCAAAAAATCCATTGTCGGCAGGATCATTCATAAATGTCAAGTCTTGAGTGCGAAGCGATAAGTAGTCCATGGGCTCATCGTAAAACAGTAGTAATTTCCAGAATGCCAAGTCAAGGTCATATCGCACTAGTGAAGGGTGAATGTCATCTGCCTGAAATTGCGTGACAGGTATACCACTTGGCTGTTCGATTATTTCGTTGAACGACATATCGAGAATTCTACTCGAAGAGATGACGCTGAGAAACGAAGTGCTACTTGAGGTGCAAAGATATCTTATATGCCTTATCCAATCCATATCTACTTTGTCGATACTCATTTTAAATACCTGACCATTGACGGTGGTATTAATGGATTGTCCAATAAATCTGTGAAAATTCCTGTTCTCAACAGTGACAGCTTGATAATCCTCGAATGCTGCCGAATTATCCCATGCTAAAGAACAATTTTCTGCTGTACATGGAAAATAGTTATGGAACTTCAGAAAATTGCTCGTGTCAGATAAGACAAAGGAAGATATATTTAAAGATCCGTAAAATACAGGTTCATCAAAGGCAAAGGTCATAGTTCCCAAGCGCATATCTAAGTCGAAAGATACAACTTGGGGCGGTGTTACATCTGGAAGATACTTGGTTGCCTGTTTTAAGTATATATCTGCCCCCGCATCAAAGTTTGGTACATCAATTTCCATACCAATATCAGCTTCACGTAGAGCAATGAGGGCTTCAAAATCAAGATCTGCTGATTGGTCACTCCAAAAGAATGGAAGACTGTTTCTAGACGATATTGTTTCGTTTGGCAAAATGAGTAGCCGATTACCAAACATGTCGGTGACTGTTTCGTTGTAGAAAGTAAAAAATGTGTCGTCAATAGCACGGGTTCTTGTCGCAATATATGGGTGAACTTTGATAGAATTGATTTCACTAGTGGTCATTTGAAGATACAGAAACCTTTCACTTACTGGAGGGATAGGCGTAGCTTCTGTAAGATGAATTATAGGTCGGGATAGAACAGAGGTCTCACCAGGAATATCCCCCAAAATAGCGAAATCGTAAGGGTCAAAAGATGTGAAGTCTACTGGTTCATCAAACTCAAGATAAATCCTATCCATATCCATATCTATGTAGAAGTCAAGAAGTATACCCGGTGTCACATCAGTGAAGTACTCGTTAATTTGTCTTGCACCACTCCATGAAACATTGAGCAAATTTGGAGCAATGGCCATATCTATTATGGACGTGGTCGGCATTGTGTAAAACGTGTCCGAGACACCAAAGGCCATGTCCAATCTTCCTTTTAAAACGTTGATATTGTCATAGGCTATATGCACCTTGCACACTGTACACGACCACCGAACACACGGTGCCCCGTCATCATCAGAAAACGGAACTGGGTGGCTTTGATCAGTTAAGACTGGAGTGCCCAGCAAAGCGGAGGTAGGAAAGAACTCAAATGTTGAAGCATCAATTGCAGAGCATCGGACACTCTCATCGAATCTTAAAAGAGCAAAAGAACGATTCATATCTAGTTTAAAATCCAATAGTTGAGGTTCGGTTGTGTCTGGAATATAACTACTTGCATTCAGAACAATACTATTCACTTGATTTCCAAATACATCAGCAAACGCTTCTGAGACCATACTTAATACAGTTGTGTTTAAACTCTTGGCGAATCCATCTATTGATTTAATATCATTGGATTCGTCAAGTTCAAGAATGACAAAGGTCACTGTATCTGTAGGACCTGCTGCATACGAATTCAGAGTGTGGAAACTGTTTTCATCTTCTATTATGGCATCCGCTGTGTAAAGTAAAGTGATGCCATTAGATGAAAATGTTGTGTAGTTCACGGGCTCATTAAACGTAAAAACAAATAACTCCTGATCCATGTCAAGTTCGAAAGCTACAAGATTTGGCGAAGTAACATCGGGAGCAAACTTACTCGCTGATACATTGTTCGGTACTAAATCATTACCGGCCATATCAGCTAAAGAGAAGCTTAGTAAATTCAAAATCGATGTTTCCATGCTCTTGTACAGAGAGTCTATCTTTTTTAGCAGATTCATTGAATCATGCGTAACATTGAACAGAGCACCAAGCAGTTCAATTCTACCATGAGAGGACATGTTTATAGGGTATTGGTGTCCCTCATTCAGTATCAAAGACCCAAACACCCCTGTAGAATCGAGAGAGGTATAGTCAATTGGTTCATCGAAAAAGCAAATGATTTCGTCTTTGTCCATATCCACTTCAAAGCCTGTGAACAATGGACGAGTAACATCTTGCTTATATACATCAACCTGGGCGATGGTCTCATTAATGGGGTTGTCAAACATATCTGTAACAAAATACGGCTCCAGGAAAAGAAATGTAGTACTTTCATTTTTAGCCAGCCCATACTGAGCTTTTATCTTATCCATTTCAAGTTTAGAAAGCTGAAAGTAAAAAGATATATTAGACGCCGTTGGTGGTACGAGAACAGGGCTATGAATAATAACTTCTTGTGAAGTACTAATATTGGCACTGGTAAGATATAGCTTTAAATTATCAAAACTATCATGCTTGCATGGCTCATCAAAATGAAGTGCAAGAACCGAGTTATTCATATCTAATTCAAATCCTATTAGTAATGGCGGAGTTCTATCAGGCACATAGGAAGTAGCTGTATCGTTATATATCACGAGAGCATTCCCCGCCATATCGTGCATAAAGTCAGGAAATATCTCCATATGTGAACTAAGCCCAGATATCGCAACAAGCCGATTGAGCTTAATGTTATCAAAACGCTCTTTGCTGATATCAAATACAAATGACAACCCGCTAGAGTTTGAAGTAATAGAATCGGCGGGGTATCGCTCTAACGCAGTGATGCTAGATGAAACGAAAATCTGCGTTGTATCAAACGTAGCAATATCTACAGGCTCATCGAAGGTCATCGTCATAAGTTGTTTATCCATATTTAGTCCAACATCAATCAGTATTGGCCGTGTAACATCTGGAAAGAAGGTGTCCGCTCCTCGAATAACTTGAACTATCCCATTTGCAGCCATGTCACTAATAGCTGATGTTGACACAATCATAAATGTTGACGCTTTATCAAACGCAGTATCTTGTCGAAGTTTGATTATGTTTAGAAACTCAAATGATAACGAAAATCGAATTAGAAGACCATCTTCGGAAGTGATATTAGATATTCCATTAATGACATCGTCGGTAGATGCTGCAGTCTTCATAAACGCAATTTTCTCCCAAAAAAATGTGGAAACATCAACGGGCTCGGAAAATAGAAGTTCAAATTCTTCAGTTGTCAAATTCAGTCCAAACTCCAGAATCATTGGAGGGGTAATATCTGGGTAGAATTCACCCGCTTGTTTCTGACCATCAACAATTTTGTTTCCGTTCATGTCTGAAATGAAGTCTTGATTCCACTTGAAAAATGTTGTATTCAAATCAATCGCTGTTGATTGATCTAGTTTTATGAGATTAAGATCATCAAAATCTATTCGAAACACTGATGTAAGTCCATTTTCCCCAAGAGGTTCAGATCGTAGTCGAAATGAGTAAGGGAAAGAAAGGGATTTTGATAGCTCAATATTTTCAAATTTGAAAGCCAAATGATCTATAGGCTCATCATAATGAACAGTGAATGTTTCGTTGTCCATGTCTAGTACAATATCTTTAACTCTTGGCGGTGTAGTGTCTGGGATAAAGTCTCTAGCAGTTAAGGCTATTGAATTGATATTATTTCCATTCATGTCCTTGAAAGCTGTAGTTGATATCTGTATAACTGATGTATTTAAAGTAGTTCCTGTGAGACGGTTAAGTTTCACTAAGTTCAGAGCTTCAAAAGTGATATTTCCGAAGAGAGATAATCCGTCAGGACCTGCCGTAGACGAGTCTAATTGAATCCACAGCGAGACATCCTCAGTCATACTCGAAGACAGCTGCATTCCAGCCGGTTCATAAGAGAATTCATCAACTGGTTCATCAAATTCGAAAAGTACATATTCTCTGTCCATGTCTAGAACAAACCCTATTAAATTTGGTGCAGTCGTATCAGGTACAAAGACTGCTGCTTGCTGGACTTCAGGAACAATACTGTTCGAATTCATATCTAATATTGAATCCTTAGTAAAATTTAAAAAGGTTGTAAATTCATCCAGTGCCAGTCCTCTATCAAGCTTAATTGTGTGCAAATCTAAAGTCGGAATATAGAACTTCACATAAAGCCCATTCTCATAAAGTGCATTCAGCAAATATAAATCAAAAGAGTATGAATTTTCAATGGGTCCGCTGGAACTATTTGCAACAAGCAACTTTTCTTTCACGAAAGTGTTAGCTCTAACAGGCTCCGAAAAGTGAGCTTTGAAATACCCAAGATCCATATCTAACATGAAATCAAGCAAGACAGGGGGGACTTTATCTTCGTAAAAGCTATCCACGTTCAATATAGTCGGAACGATAGGGTTTTCATTCATATCTTTTATCATACCCGCTAATACTTTCAAGTATGTATTGGCTTTTTCTGTGGCGATTGTATCATCCAATTTCCAGAAATTGAGTTGATCAAAGTTAATATCTACAGTTATTTGTAAAGCATTAGGGCCTACGGTAGTCGAAATAAGTGTGCAAGCAAACTGCTTTTCGCAATCGGGAAAGCTCGGGTTGTCGAAAACATACAGAAAATGTTGGTCAAAGGTTTGGTAATTAACGGGTTCATCAAAATAAAATGTTGCCGTTTCATTACTCATGTCTAAATCAAATTTCAACATATTCGGAGGTGTCGTGTCAGGTATGAAAACATCTGCGAGTTGAACTTTCTCAACCAGGGGGTTCCCAGCCATGTCCAGAATCGTTGTTGGGAGTAGGTGTATGTACTTTGGGAACAAAGCAAGTTTTAGTTCATCCATACTCTCTTTACGAATCTTAAATTGTACTTGAAGTCCATCGTTGCTTAAGTTATCAACTTTTAAGAAGATTTCATTTGAAGTGTCACTTGAATGTGAAAGAGATATCGTTGTATAGTTGCCAGTACTCACATCAACAGGCTCTGTGAATTGCAAGATCATGGTTTCATTATTCATGTTGAGTGTAAATAAATACAGCTCTGGGGATGTAGTATCGGGAGTGTATTCGTCAACCTGAAATAGTCCTTCAACTACTTGATTTCCTGCCATATCAGCAATGGCAGATCTCTCTATATCGATAAATGTGGTATTGATATTAGTAGCGAGCTGCTGGTTTAGTTTGATACGATTAACTGCATCTTCATCGATTTCAAATAGTACACTCAAGCCGTCAACTGAGTTGGTTAATGAGATTAGAGAATACGAGATTTCTTGGCTGTTACTGTTTACAACATGAACCCCAGTTGTATTAAATTTATCTACATCAACAGGCTCATTGAATGTCAGTCTAAACGTTTTGGCGTTCATGTTCATCGTTGAATTAACTAGGTACGGTGGCTTGGTATCAGGCGTGAAAACATCAGCAAGTCTCACCACACTAAGTATTGGATTGTAATTCATATCTCGAAAAGCATTATTTTCAACTTTCAAAAACGACATTTCTAGGCTTTTGAAAGAATCTAATAATTGCAGAACATGATGAGTATGAGAAGTCATAACAAAATGTAATACTAGTCCATTTGGGCCCACTGTTGTACTTTCTATGCCATGAAATATCACTGAGCTTGCAGACGTCGTCAGGTGAATAAGGTCGGTGCGAAAGCTTTGGAAGTCAACTGGCTCATTGAACCCAATATCTATCAAACCATCACTCATATCAAGGTGGAAAAAGTCAATTAAAGGCGGAGTTATATCTTCGGAGAAATTCGTAGAGTTCAGTGTAATAGGCATATTCCAGTTTCCAACTACATCTTCAACAAATATGGGTAAAAGAGATACTGAAGAAGTTTCTTGACTGACCGCTAAATCCCTATCCAGCTTCAGTATATGCATATTTTCTGTGGATATGTGAACTCTCAGAATAGTTGATTTTGGACCAGGTGCCGAAAGATTAAAAGATGCAAAGATAGATGAAGAGTTCGTTGACAGCAGCATTATGTTTTGCTCTTGAACTGTCAAATAGTCGACTGGTTCATCAAAGAAGAGATCCATATATTCACTATTCATATCTAAATCAAATTGTTCCAAAACAGGCATGGTAGTATCAGGAATGTATTCATTAACCTGATGCACAGCCTCCTGAAATGCGTTGCCGTTCATGTCTTGAACCCAATTGCCGAGGAAGTGCACAAAAGATGAAGTTACATTCTTTCCAAGTGAGTCAATCAATTTGATGTTATTCAGTGATTCTCTGCTAAGCTCCACAATAAGCTTTAGTCCATTTGGGCTATTAGTTACACCAATAATATCACGACTAAGTTCGCCAGCCAAGGACTCCCTAAGAGAAAGTTTTTCGGTTATAAACGTTAATGTATCAACAGGTTCAGTGAAGGTTATGTAAATCGTATGATTGTTCACATCAAACACACTTTCCACCAATTCAGGAGGTGTAGTGTCAGGAACGAAATTATTGGGGATAAACTCTTCCGCCAAAAAGGGATTACCGAACATATCCTGAAAACTTCCGTGTTGAAAAACGAATGTTTGAGGGTAGCGAGCAAGCTTTAAGGCATGCATACTCTCTTTGATTATTTTTAACTGTATAGAGTTGTCGTCCGTTCCATTGAAGTTGCTTTCGAAATGTATAGGGATACCCCCACTATGACGTAGTTCGAATGTTTCAGATCGCACATTAAAAAAATCGACGGGTTCCGTGAACAGAAGTTCGATCAACCCTTCATTCATATTCAGAAAGTAACTCAAGAGCTGAGGAATTGTTTCATCAGGGAAAAATGTAGTGGCTAGTTTAGCCTCTTCCATTACCGGGTTCCCAGCCATGTCCGTAAGAACTTTTGGACTTACAACGATAAAGCTGTTGGAACCCTGCGTGCCAGTATATCTATTGCGCTTAATATCATCCAACGTGTTATTAGACACTTTAGCAATAATGCAAACCCCATTCCCCGTCGTCAACTCGGAGACGACGGTGATGTCAGCCGCACTTTCTATTGTTACATTTGGGTTCATTAATTGATCAAGTAACTCTGAGGCATTTGATATTCTTAATTCAGAATAATCGAAACTTGTGCTTAGAAAGGGTTCGTCACTACATATGGTTAATGTCTCGTTCGTCATATTTAGTGCAGTATGTGTAATAACCGGACGAGTGACATCTGCCCAAAATTTTGCTGCTTGAAGATGATTCTCTAGATTGCTGTTTCCATTCATATCTTTCACAAAGTTACTTTCGATCAAAAGAAATGTACTCTCTAGGCTGTCTGCAATTTGGGTATTTAGTTTAATCTCATTAGTGCTGCTCAGCGTGTACACAATGTCAATGTCAATCCAATTATTACTGCTCGAAAAACTTTCGTATGAGAATCTGGTACCTCCTGAAGTTAAATCAGGAGTAAAATGTGAATATTGCCAAATGAGCGAGGATACGTTAACAGGCTCGTCAAATGACAAATGTAAAACAGATGAGTCCATGCTAAAAGTAAAGTTAATCAGCAAAGGTGGTGTACTATCTTCTATAAATATGTGCGGATATATGCCAAAATTTAACATAGAGTTTCCTTGCATATCAAATAGCTTTAAATCTGGTAAGTTTAAAACCTGTGGATAAACTTTAACTTTAAGATCATAAACAGTCCACTCAGGAATGCTAAACTGGGCTTTTAAGTTGCGATCTGTAAATGTGAAATTACCCAGATTGGTGACTATGCTCATCGGGTCACCTAAAACTGAGCCTAGAGAGAATGAGCTAAAGTCAGACAGGACGAAGTCAATAGGCTCCGAAAATACTAAGGATATAATTCCATTATCCATATCCAAAGTGTAGTTCAGTACAATAGGTTGAATACTGTCTACTACAAATGAATCTACTGCTCTAAGAGTAGTGGGCAATCCATTACCATTCATATCAGTCAAACTGCTATTCAGAAGATTGATTTGAGAATTAGATGCATTGGTTGCGATATTCTGGGCCAATTTAATGTCATTGAAGCTATCTACTGTGAAAACGAATTCAAGAACAAGACCATCTTCCGAGATGCTCGTTGCATCCAACGTTAGCTGAAATTCAGACCAAGGATCAGCTAGAAGCGCTTTTTCTGTTACAAAACTTGTGCTTTCCATTGGTTCGTCAAACTGAATAAAAAATCTGCCTGAATTCATATCCAGGGAGATAGATAAAACCTTGGGAGAGGTGGTATCAGGGATAAACTCATCAACTTCCCTTCTGAACGCGCCCTCAAAAGGATTTCCATTCATGTCAGTGATGGCGCCAGCTATAATGTTTACAAGAGAGCTTGACTGATCTAAAGCTAACGTGTCATTCAGTTTAAACATATTCAGTGTCTCAAAGGTAAAATTAAAAAAGAAGTTCCTTCCGTTTGAGCCCAGTGTGGTGTAGTCAAAATAATAATCCTGAAACCCAGAACCGGGCGACGTGAAGGATATCCATTCGCCACTAACAGTCGCTGCATTGATGGGTTCATCAAACTCGAGCTCCATATGACCTTCGTTGAGATCGAGTAAATGAAAAGACAGGGTTGGTTTCGTTGTATCTTCCGTAAAGTTGGTGGGGAGTACAGTCTGGTTCATTTTAATGTCATTGCCAGCCATATCATATATGCACCCGAAAGGCACTCTCATTTCGGCCGGGAATTTGTTTAGCTTAAGTATGTCCATATAAGGCTCGCTAAGTAAAAATTCCAATTGAAGTCCATTGCCACTAAGAAGGGTTGCATTTAAAGGAAACTCCAATCCATCACTGTTTATGAGCCTTAGAAGCTCGAATCTACTTGCTTCTGTGTCAATGGGCTCGTTGAAAAAAAGTGCGAAGCGACCAGTATTCATATCAATAAAAAATTCTTCTATAACCGGCTCAGAAATATCTGCTTTAAATAGTTCAACCTGCTTAGTAATAGGAATTAAAGGATTTCCCCTCATATCTAAGATAACCGGTGCTTCAAGAACAATATAGCTAGTTTCAATATTCACGGCTAGCAGCGAATTCAACTTAATTGTGTCCAAAGAATTCTTGTCAATTATAAATTGCAGGGTTATGCCATCCGGTCCGATTGTTGACGACAGTATGGAAAAGGAGGAGTTTAAATTTGATAGTTGCAAAAAATTAGTGTTAAAGGTGGAAAAATCCACTGCTTCGGAAAATTGTATCTCATACAGTCCAGAATCCATATCTAAAGATGATCGAACAGCAAAAGGGCGAGTTGTATCAGGAATAAACTCATTCACTTGGTATGAGTCTACCTCAACTGCCGGGTTCCCATTCATGTCATCAAGAATAGACATATTAAAAGAAAGGAAGGTGCTTGTGACATCTCTTGCGAATGTTTGGTAGAGTCGGACCTGGTTTGCTGTAAATTCAGACATACTAAGGTGAAGCTCCCTTGCATTTGTAAGATTGACAATTAATGGGAATGTCGCACGATGGCTATCTATTGCTGAAGAATTTGAAAATTCGGCAGTATGCTGAGAAAATGTCGATGCGTCAATCGGCTCATCAAATTCCAAGACAATGGTCATCAGGTTCATATTGAAATGAAACCCAATAAGATTGGGTCGGATTTTATCTTCCACTGTTAGAAGTGGAAGGTGTGAAATATTCGTTACTGGGTTACCAGTCATATCAAAAAGCTCCACATTGTTGATTTCAAGCACAGCCGGGTAGCGATTCAGCTTAACAATATCCAGAGTAGGGATTGTCATAACAATGTCAACTTTAAGACCATTTGGACTTAACACGTCCACATCAATTGCAATACCAATGGTGTCATAAAGCTTATGCTTTAGTTTTAACGAGCTCCATTGCGATAGCAAAACATCCATGGGCTCGTCAAATGTCATATTAATGAAGCCAGTTTCGAAATCAATTGAATATTCCGTTACCAAAGGATGGGTAATATCGGGGGCATATTCCGAAACAGCAAAATCCCCAGCAACCAACTCATTTCCACGTATGTCATTGAATGTAAGCGCACTCAATCTGATTACAGACGAACTGGCATCTACACCAAGTCCTACGTCGAGTTTGATATCAAATACCACATTTTTATCAATATGCACCGTCATATTTAACCCATCTGCATCGCTTAAATTTGATATCAGATTGATTCCATTGCTCGCACCCGTCATTGGCAAAAGAAAAAACTCATCAAACATGAATGAACCACTATCAACAGGTTCCGAAAATGCCATAAGGAGTATTTCTTTATCCATATCTAACGATGACCAAACAAGGAATGGTTTGATAGTATCCGGTTGAAATTGGGACACGCGCACATATTCACGTACGGCATTTCCGTTTCCATTCATGTCTCGGATGGCAAAATTTGCAATTGACAAATAGGTGCTGCTATTGTCCCGGGCCAATGGTCGCACTAGTCTAAGTCTATGAGATTCATCCACATCTAGGCTAAGAACAACTAAACGGCCATTAACGCTAATAGTGTTCCATCTAAATGTTATTCCTTGCGCACTATCGCTCTCATGCAGCCACACCTGACCATGGTCTAGCGAGCTTGTGTTTACAGGTTCATCAAATGTTAGGGTCAATACCATCGCATTCATATCCATGTCAAAGCGAGTCATATTCGGATACACAAAATCTTCGTGGACAATATCGGCATTCCTAATGACAGGTGCTATTCCATTTCCGGCCATATCTAGTATTTTGCTTTGTTCCACCACCAGTGTAGAAGGATATAAGGCCAATTTCAGATCATCCAACGATGAAACAGTTATATTAAGCCATACAGATAAGCCATCTTTGACGGGTTGCTCGAATTCCACTGAATGCTCTATACTGGAATTTCCATGTCGAAGACGTAGGTCGTTCCACAGCGACAAACTAACATCTACGGGTTCTTCGAAGTCAAGCTTAATTTGCCCCACAGAATAATCGATTGAATACCCAATCAGCACAACTGGTGTGGTATCGGGAATATGCTCAATGACCCCAAACGTCCCACCAA